>SZWC01004081.1:58605-73672 GCA_023375785.1 Penium margaritaceum
GTTGGCAGGCTGGTCATGTGCCGGGCATGCCACTTGTACGCAGGCAGCTCGCCTGCTATCACCTGTTGCACTGCTTCCTTTGCCCGCAGCACCTCCCTGACCTTGGACGGCTCCTCCTCCAATGTGATCCTGCCGTTCTCAAACGCCTCCAGCTCCCCATTGATGGTGTCCTGCTCGCGCTCATCCGGTAGGAGTGCAGTGACGACCGTATTCCACGCCTCCACCATTTTCTCGTCGCCATCAAACTTGTGGCCGAAGTGCTGCGTGTGGCAACGACGAGCTGCGGCATAGATGGGACAGGACATTTGGTTAGTACAACGGAAGCTCAGACGCTCAGCAACAAACTTGACCCACTCAGGGTTGCAAGGAGCGCGATGGCTGCCGCGAGAAGAAGCAAGGGAGTTCACAGCCACTGTTGTGTCCAAAAGCGTCTCAAACACAATCCCGGCTGTCCCCCTTGCACTGTCAGCCTTACGAATAGCAAGGACAATTGGAAGCATGAGCTTGGTCATGGCCTTGGCCTGCACCCAAAAGACACCCATCTTCACAAGCCTACGCACTTCCTTCTTCTTTGCCTTCCACCCAGCATCCTTGCCAACAGAATCGAACTCATTCCATCTTGGGCTGCTGACAATCTTCACAAGAGTCTCATGTAGCCTCAGCAGGCGCTCAAACATCTTATGCACAGACCCGAACCGGGTGGCTACAGCTGGCAACAACACCAAACCACCCTTAGTCTTCAGCCAGGACCTGAGTAAGTCCTTGTTGCGGAAAAATGACACAATGCGCTCTGCCTTGCTGATGAGGTTTGAGCCCCACTCTGTTTTTGCCACATCTTTCAGCACAAGATCCAAGGAGTGGGCAACACAGTGACTGAAAAAAACAGCAGGGTACTTCTTCCGGAGCTCAACATAGGCCTTCTTGTTTGTAGACGCGTTGTCCGTGATGANTCTCTGGAAAAGAGGTGTGCGGTACCTTCCGCGTTTGAGGCCATCGCAGAGTAGATGGGTCGGATCTGGATATCCGACCACTCGTCGACGCCCAGGGTTACTCCGAAAACTTCCCAGCCACTTCGAAGCGAAGCCTTGAGCTCTGCTAGCTCAGCATCAAGTACTGGAAGCATCTCCGATGTCACCCGATCCTTGCTAGGCAGCCTGAAGCTGGGTGTTGTCCGCCGCGCATCCTCCACGAGCTCAAAGACGACGTCATCTCTGCAGAACGAGATAGGGAGGGTGTTCTTTGCCATGATTTTCACTATCGTCCGTTGGCACTGGCTTGTCGGCAGCGTTTGCAAGGTGTTCTCGCATGAGCGACTCACGAGAGCTATTGAGAGATGCTGCGGAGCCCGGGGTGCTGCTGTGAAGGGACTCGGGGATAGAAGCTGGAGCGGGAACCATGGCTGGCAGAGTGTCGGTGACACCAACAGCTGCACAAAGTTCCTGCCGTTTCCGCTCTGCGACAAGCTTTGCCCAGTCAACTGGGCTGGAACTCGTGCCCCATGGCTCGCCTTGGCCATTGTACAACTTCTCATCGAACGGTTGAAAGGAGGCCGGTGGAGGGGGCATGGGAGGGAGACCGAGAAGCGCCCGGGCAGCTGGAGGAGCCACCTTACACTTAGCAATGTTATGAACTGCCGCCTCGAAATGACCGCGCATTCGGTCGGATCCGCCTGAAGCCACCTTTCCGCATGGCCCGCACTGCCATCCGGGGTAGCGGCCTTGAGTTGGTACAGGCCTGAAAAACTTGCTAAGGGCCTGGATGAGGAAGTCACCAGCCAGAACAGGTGGTCTGGCCGATGTAGATGGCTGAGAACTGGAGGTGGCCTGACTGGCCCCGCCAGCCATGTTGGTGAAGCTTGCAAGATTGAAACAACAAGTGCATGGACTCGGATACCTAGACACCCCCACCACCTGACCTGACAGGTGAATCGTGTGCAGCCTCGTCCAGGCTGGTAGGACATGTCATGTCCTTCCCATGAAGATGTAAAACGTGTTATGTGCTTGCCTATTGGTCAACATTAGCCGCAAAATGTCACACGAGTGCGATGCGTTTTTGCCACACAATCAACATGCTTCAGGCACGCATTTTCCACCTAGCAAGTGCATGTCTGATGACTGGTTTGATGCTGACCTACCAGCTATAGAGGATAGCCAATCCCCCGTGGGATATCTCACCCTACCAAGAGAGCAAGGCTCGGCAGACCTGCGCTGTTTTGTGCTCGTCGTGGTCGATCTCGACCTCGTAATTAAAATCCACTGCCCTGTCCAAGTGGTCCAGAACCAAAGTTGGGGCAAAAAAGTGCCTGGCATGCAAGAGGGGGGTCAAGTCAAGTTGATGTCGACGTCGACTTTGATCGACTTAGCGACTCCGACTTGATCCCCTAAAGTCGGAAGTCGATGTCAACATGGAAGTATATAGCTCTGGGTGCAATCGTGACCGAGAGTGTGTGGTTAGTGAGTTTGTTTCGTGAACTATATGAGTCCATGCCCCTAGTTGTGCTCCGGTGTGACAACGAGAGCGCAAAGGCCATCATGGAAAGCTCTGGTGTGTTCCACGCACGCACAAAGCACATCAATGTTGAGTGCCATTACATCCCAGATCTGGTGGATCGAGGTGAGATTGAGGTCATTGTGGGTCGGCACCGACTCACATGGTTGATTTCTTGACAAAAGCCATCAACCGTACAAAGTTTCTTGCGGCTGTACATTTGGTGGGATTGGACCTTGCCTATGCTGCAGACTGACTTCTGCTCTTGTGCTCTATCAGCTGTCATTCACCGTCGTTGTGCTTGTGCTGTTATTTGCACTAGTGTTGTTACGTCTGTGAACCTGTTCGCTACATGGTCATGGGGGAGTGATGTTGTGTACATAGCTTACTGTGACCTCTCGGCTCGCGTCCATTGCCTTGCAGACCCCTGATGAGACGGAGGACATTGAAGACTGAGGGATGAGACGTGAGTCCGACAGCTGCCGAACAGCTACAACTAGCCACCAAATACGCATCCACCTTCACCGTGCATGCTGGCTTCTTCTCTGGAGTGCTTGTACGTTGTTTGAAAAGAATCCACTTCTATACTTGTTTACGTTTGAACTATGCTGGTTTGGTGACCTAGTTTGGTGCTAACCCTTGACCAGTGGTTGTTTGGTCAAACATAGTTTAGGACCAATCTCTGTTTGTGGGCATGTGGGATGTGAGAGGCCTTATGCCCATGCATTTCGAGCGAGCGCTGACGATCTCCAACTCGCCTGCCGATGGGTGAGATTGGATAGCGAGCTTCACTTCGTAGCTCCGTTACTCCATTTTTTTACTCTTACTTCTACTCTACAACTCTGTTTGGACTCCTTTCTATTTTGTTGAAACCACAAAGATGACCTCCAAGCAGTTGTGTAAGGGAAGAGGAGCAGATCCAGTCTGTTTTATGGAATCTAGTAAAACAGAGGATGAGACAAAGGAGAAGAACGCCACAGGTGCGAGCGCTACTCATGAAACAAGGAGAAGGGGAAGTGCAACTTGAAATAAAAACTTCTAGGCTATTTTCCTTCATATGTTTTGTCTTCTTGTTGTCTTCTTCTCGTCCTTTGTCTCCTCTTCACGTCCATTGACGCCTCTTGCGCCTCTCTGCAACATTGGCTTTGAGTTGGCGGCATTGGGAAAGTCTCCAAAATCCTTCCAACTGATACCCCTCTTGTGTTTTAGAGCGCTTGCAGGCTTTGAGTTCTTAGTCTTGAGTAAGAGCCATGATTCAATTCTTTGTCAACGGATGGAGGGAATCTTATCAAGGGGAGAAATTTTGGTGGCTCAGGGGTGGGCACTCCCCATCGTGGTGAGAATTTGTGCTTTTGTAATAGATTGCATGGTGCATGACTTTAGTGTTTCATTTTGACTAGGATTGCTATCAGAACAATGCGAGTAGTCTTGAAAGAACATGTCCTTCTAGATGCATTCAATGCATGAATCCTGTAGATCATTGACGCTTGGAATTTTCTTTTGGTAACCAAGGCATATAAATCAATACTTTCTCACGCGCACATTCTTGTGCAACTATTGGAAAAAGCTAGCATGGAAGATTAGTGTATTAGAATTATTTCCGTGAACATTTTTCATGCACATGAGATTTTGGTTTCTTTTTATTTTCTTCTTCCAATAGACAAGGTAGATTGCTCTTTACATCGAGGTGTATGTGAATGAGCACTTAAAACATGGAATTCCTTTCATAAAAAAGAAAATAGGAATAAATAAAATGCTCATGAAACATCCAATAAATCAACAATCTTCGTCATTTGTAATATACTCTTGTTATCGATTTTAGGATTTGTAACCATTTTTGTTTACATGTTGGTAAAGTAGCATGATTCACTGATTTTATGCTTATTTGAGCCTTCAAAAGACGATTTTTTTTTTTGTATGTTGGAAAAGTTGCACGTCGTCTTTGGACTTGGATTCTTGTCATTTTGAAAACGGTACCCTGGCCCTAGACCATTCATTGCTCAAAAGCAACTGATGTGTTCGAGCTGGGAATAAGAAATTTATTCGGCACTAAGCTCGACTTCACTTGGCATAGTAAAGGCGGTGTTACTTTCGGTTGGAAGATATTTTCTTCGTCTGAAGGTCTTTCTTTGCCATCGATCGAATGCGTAATCTTCCCATATAGCTTGAAGATCCGCAGTAGGCAGTGCTGAGGTGGACTCGATAACTTTTCAAGGTTTGCGTGCCCGGCAGATGGCACAGACAAGTCAGCAGAACCGGGAAAGCGTTGGAGTGCCCGCCGGTTGGATGAACGCGTGAGGCTGACCCGGCACCGGTCATTCCACTTTCGAAACATTCTACAACCACCTTCAGGTAGGATTCCTGAATACATGAAACCACTGAAAGACATCTCTTTGTATGAAAAAACGGTCGTAGTCAGGTTTAAAGAGTTTTATCGGAACATCAGAGTTGGATTCAAATTGTTTTCGCGGTCTGGAACTCTAAAATATCTCAACCGTCGCCTGACAGCCTTTCTCGACAACCTCGACTCGACGTTGACTGCAGGTACAAAATCGAGGCGGCGATATAGATGAGGCACCGATTGGGTTTCACCACGCACATTGCTTTCAAAATAGTTGTGGGGTCATTGCAGGTTTGGCGGTGGTTGTTCAATCCTCAAAAGCAAATTTGAATGGATACAAGGATCGGTTGAAGAGTTATCGACTTGAGCATATTGCTTTTCAGATGAAATAACTGCAACATTCCATGCGTCTGAGTGTTGAAGCTTACTCGAACAAAAAGCAAAATCGAAAACCATGCCAATAAGTCGTAACAAAACAAGAAAAAAATCAATACGTCTACGAAAATCACTTGCACCCGAAACACACAAATTTCGCAAATGGATGTCACTAGTTTTATTTTCCGAGGAAAGACGACACATACACCTGGCAGGGGGATCGGACGGCGAGGTCAATTCCCGTTTTGCACCGTTAGAGGCTGTAGATCGACCAAAGAATCGAGCTGAAAGGTTCCTCAGAGAATACCCAAACAATCCCCGAAAATAATGGCCGATGCCGACGCCTATCCCCATCACATGCTATGATGGACCTGCTCATACAGTCATCATAAAGTTTCAATAATGTTACTCATACTTCTTTGAGATCAAAACGACCAAACCACTTCCCTTCAGCTGTTTGAAAGGCGATCTAAACATCAGAAGATTGTGATGCGAAAATATTCAAGTAAGTTTTTCTTCCAGTGATTTTGGACACGACTTTCGACGCAGATGCTCGAATGCATCAGCGTTGGTATCCGATGTGGCCCACTTGGAGCGTTGCCTTGCTCTCGTCTGAGAAAGTGACCGGGAGTGCGCTCCATAAGGCCTGCTCCAAAAGTTTCTGCCCGAGTCATTGGAAGAGATTCTGGAGAGATAAACTGGGTGCAAGACAACAAGAACACAAGCTACATGAAAGGAGACAAACTAAACAAAAAACGACAAGAAAAGAACTAAATTGCAGATGCAAATGTCAAGGCAACTCTCTTTGGTTTTCCGAGATGTAAGACAGTGGTAAAAGTACCACTAGAAATTGAAATGATATCTGACGAGATAAATGTCTGTCAAATGATATCCTTGAATCTAGCCACAATCACATTCATATACCAAGCATCGAAACAAAATGATTAACCAAAGAGAACGGACAAAATGAACTAAAATGAACTCAACCAAGTTAAACAAATCCAAGGTCATGTAAGGCCCACAATAAAGAAGATTATGGAGACATTGCAAAGGATTCATAACTAAATCAATTTTTTAGATGATCTATTCATTCATGTATGATAGATGTAGTTCATAACGATCCCACACTACTACTAGGGTACAACATAAAATCATCACAAAATACAAAGTATATAAAAACAGAATAGAAGAATAAAAATTGCAACAAACATTGAAATTCATCATATAATAGGTAGAACATCATCCCAAGAAACAATTAGCATCATCCATGCATTTCCAACATCAAAGAGACTCAATTCAGTTTCAACGACAAACTATACAAAGTAAGGGTGCTTTAAGACTAAAAAATAAGAGAAGAATATATTTCGGTAACATAATATAATTTTATTCATTTGGAATCTTTTTTTATTGGGTAAAGTGAAGTTTCCTATCAAGACCAACATCTCACCATTTTCCCTATCTTACAGAAGATAAAGTTACAATCAGAACTTAGATAGATAAAATGTTTAAGAATAAACGTACTAATATGTTAATTAATCAAAAAATCCATTTTAATTTAATGATAAAACAATTGTAAAAAAAATCTAAAACCATGTTTTTCATTGAGAAGCCAAGGAAAGGTTATGATCCCAAGGAATCTTAAAAGCTAGTAAACATCACCTTTCTTAATCATGTGCCAAATGTGACCACTTGTTTTCAAGATATGTTGACCTACAACACAAACATAAAAGCATATGAAAAAGCTATATGTAACCAGAATTTGGATAGATGCAAATAGAAATAAACATGAGACACCAAAAAATATGGATGGTAAGTATGCCTCTCCACAAGCTTTACATCCACGAGGTAAGGTCATGGATACGACCCACAAACGTACAACAAGACCATAATCGTAACAAATATAAAATGAAATCCACCAAAATATTCAGGTGACTGAGATACTTGATACTTTGGATGTAGCAGAAGGATAATTCAGTGAATAATGAGATTGAAAGGTATAATAACTTGCCTATGGTAATTCTTGAGTCATGTAAACATCAATGAATAATGCCATTTTCCATGTCAAGGAATAATGAAGCATAAATGTAAAAACAATTTTCAACACAAAAAGGGGAGATGTATGTCATATTCGTTGAAGCATGTAAAAAATGTGCAACATGGAATTTGAAATGCAAAAAAGCTATGAAATTAAAAGAAATGTAACCTTCAAAGTGAAAAATTCACTTTTCATCACATCATAATGAACTCACTTCTTACTTTTTAGTCACAAACATGAAAACCCACGTTAAATCCTTCTCTAAACATCTTTTACGTATTGAAGGTGGATGATGGATATTTAATTTATAAATAAATCATGATCATGTGTTGTAAGAATAATATAGAATGACACAAATTCACCGTTTAAAACTATTTAGAAACTTCCATGTATGGCACACAAGCACCCATCCTCATTAACAAAGGATTGTTCAGATATGTAGATTTTTAATTCTTGAGTAAGTGATACATAATCAATATTTTTCAAGAGAAAGTGAATAAAGAAGATTTATTACCTTTTTTAAATCCAGATAATCACTCAAAAAAAATAAATGTGATGGTTGTATTTTGATGAAATGTATGAAGAAGACAATGCAATCGATGCCACTAACATGTTCTTGAAAATTTGTTGGCGAAAACATGTTTCCATTCATGAAAACACATAAATTATATTCAATAAATACATTCAAGAATTGAAATCATCAATCATAATTCAAACCAATCATATCGATTCTTTGGGGAATAAGAACAAATTCTAAAACATGTAATACATAATACAAGATGTATTAACTTACACATTGCGTGGTTATGAATAGATCACTCAAAGCATCATAAACGATATGGTTAACAATGCTATCATTTTTTTTTTCTTTGCCATCTGAAATTTTCAATGAATGTGTTCCTAATGAAATAGATACCTCTAAAAAAAATTTCTCTTTGAATTTCCTAAGGGATGTGTACATATAAGGTACATTTCCCATTTTAAGTATGTACATGTACCGGTGTAGCAGAAAACAAAAATGTTAAATTAAAGATTAATGAAGAAAAATCTATTGAGCATAAATTCCTTTCAAAGAAACATTTGAAGAAAGAACAATTAGTTTTGTTCCTACGTAACAAAATCTTCTCTTTTGGATTATGAAGCTGCTATAGAATTGCACATGTTAGTGAAAAATTGAAAGATTCATTGTAATGAAGAATATTTAGTGAATACCAAAAATGGATTTCATAATGATAACTTCATAATTTATGGTTCATAATTATTCAATGAAATGGATAAAATTTATACCTTGTTACTTGATTGTTGAAATTGATCTAAACTGTCCTCTTAAAAATGGTTGCAATTCTTTAAAAGGTAAACTAATGTTTATTTTCCACATTCTTTTAGACCGAACATCTCATGTTATTAATTCCTTCTCAAAGATTCAGTTCAAGAATGTTATAAAAATGTATTGTTTTCCAGAAGAGTTTAGTTATACACGATTATAATTAAAACAAAGTAAGCATTGCGAGAAATTATCTTAATATTTTTCATCACATTTAGCTCAAGTTATAAAATAATAAGATAGCAAATTATTTATTTTTATATAGCTAGCCTGCTTTTTCAAAGGTTACTATTTAATATGGTTAGTTTCCTTGCGCATAAGACAGTGCATTTGCCAAATAAGAGGGAGATGGGGATATTCATATCAAACCAAAGCCAACCAACACCTTTGATAAACTTCATACATGAACAAATTCTGAAGTATCACATCACCTCTTTATGAGAGGATGTTTAGTTGAAGTGATTGTAGCATAACTATTCATGATGTACATCAGTTTTTGTAGTAGAAAGAATATTGACATAATAGAACATTTGAAGGAAGCCACCTTATTGAAAAAGGATACGATGAATATCTATCAAGCTTTCTAAATGAACATGTTTGATGTAGCGCTGAATAAAAACCAATTAATGTTGTAAATCTGGTTGAAGCACGGTCCTAAGAAACTTAAGAAGATCCTTTAAAAGAGGAATCCCCTTCATAAATATGTTTCATTACTCATGCCATGTATACATGAAGAAGGAGCCTTCGATAATTTTGATAAGCACTATTTCTTGCATAACGGTCTCAAAGTCAAAAGAGCCACAGATTTCCTTCCTTCATTCCATAATCAAATATGAGAGAGAAGATATGGACAAGATTTGCCAAGGAAGCTTCTTCAAGTGAAGTAGTTGCCTTTCAGCGCAGGTTGAGGCTCTTCAACTTAATACTTGTGTGATTTCCTTTAAGGTGACTGTGCTTCTATCCGTTTGCCTAGAAAAGCTTAAGGATTTTTGTTGCATGGGAGTTTATGCTTCTTAGTATTAAGTACATAAATTTTGTTGCAAATGTCTCGTATGTCTCATTTCATACTTAAGACTAAGGGTTTGATTTCTCTATTTTATGCCAAAAAACATTTCTAGAGAATGAAGATATTAATCAAATCAACTTAAGAATGAAAAGAATCTTTTCATTAATAAAAGCAAATTTTCATTGTAATATGTTCTGGAAAAATATTTTAGTCCATAAAAATATTGTAGAGTAAAAGTTTGCATTTAATGGATCTAGCACATGAAAAAGAATTAAAAAAGAGAAACACACCTTTTTAATCCATGAAAACGCATTTAGTCCTCTAACGTGAAAAGGCCCATGACCAAAACACGTTAACACTAAAATGATGATCACAAATTATAAATGTATGCAAAAACATTGTCTTATCATTATGATTGACTATAATGTAACATGTTAATGTCGTCAATTCCTTGGCTTTATGTTAATTATGAGGTTGTTCATAATTAAAATATCTAACAGAAGAAATGGGAAAATTGGTGTTTTACTTTCAACTTTAAGAATCATTTGCTCTAATGGAAAAACGTTTTCAATAAAATTCATGTTTATCAAATGAAGAAAATGGTTAATCATAATATGGAACAAATCCATTGAAGGATGACATGGATTTAATCATGGAATGTTTCATACGCTTACATGCTATTATTTTGGTAACTTGTCCATTATGCCTTTTTTCCTCAGTGCATATAAATGATATTTGTCACACAATGCTATGTGAAATATGAATTCAGGATTCTGAAATGTTCCATAGTTGTTTTCTAAAAAATAAGAATTATTCGTTTTGTACATGTTACATGATGCATGCAATGACATTATTTGCTAAAAATAGGATTGAAACTTGGGTCTTCGCATTCGAAGATCAAATTGTGATATAATGCACGCATAAGAAGATACGTAATGCCATCCTTTGAAATAATACAAAGATATTAATATGCATGAGGCTTTCGTAAGATTTAAAATTTGCTTAAATTGTTAGGTGACGTTTCAAAAGGTAACATACTTGTAAGGAATGTTTTCACATACATTACATGTTGTCATGAATGCATCTTCATTTTGAAGTGATATCTTTAGTGAGCATGATGAGAATCATATCTCATTATTCATGCTTGATAACTTTGGGAAACAACAATTTTGATTAACTACGAACATGTTAAAAAACACTCAATAGTCTTAAAATCATTCAACCATGAATGTTAGCTAGTTAGTCACCAGTTTTCATATTACTTCATGTGAAAAACATGAAAATGTAAAACATAACCTCATTTTATAAAATAATATTACCTTTCAAATCACATTGTTTACTAATCATGATAGAATTGATTTGTGTGATTTTTCAATTTCATATTTTCCATGAAAAATACTGTTTTTCCTTTTTGTGATTTGTTTGTAGTCATATGATTCTTCATCACACGATCTTTCCTTTCCATTTCATGGTGTTTGATGACAAGTATTTTGAAAATCATGAACTTCTTATACATGAAACAACATGTATATTCGAATTTGGTTTTATGAAGAAGCTTTTAAAATGCGTAGTCTATCGAATGTGATAAGAATGACTTTTATTCAAAAAAAATAGACCAAAATAGACCAAAATGAACATACATAAATATCCTAAATCGATGCATTTTTAATATGTTTAAAGGAATCCAATGCCTTTTGTTACCAATAATTGTTCAGATGCTATAAATGGTTTTTTTACATGCAATAATGATTTCTTATGGAAAGGTTTTGACAAGGCTCTTTGTAAGAATAATTCAAGAACTACTCTTTTTTGATTCACATAAAAGAGATGTTTTGTTTTTTTTCTAATTGTCTTCAACCTCTTGAAGATTTTTCCTTATGACAGAATAGATTTTTGTGTTGTTCAGTAACATGTCGTATTATTCCCATATAAGGTCATCCATAAAAGTTGTAATGATGCATACTTTAGTTTTTCATTAATTGTTTTACACGTTTCTCTTAAGCGTTTTGTGTTTAGTGTTCCAAAGAATGTCGAATTGATGAATTGCTTGATTGGTTACCATTGTAAATTCCAAGCATGAATTCATTAAAATAAATATAATATGTTTCTTCATATTTTTATGACGTAAAAGTTTTATATTTCATTTAATCTATTATTGTGATGAGTTATAAAAACTCATTTTAATAGAAATGTTTTTGCACGTACTCCGTTTGTTAACTTGATTACATAATGTAAACATCTTACTCTTAACTTAGTGAAAGGTTATTTCGATCTCTAAATCACGTCTGGTGGTACTCAATGTAACAATCATTGTGTTTGATGAATGTTGGTTTTGATGAATATAAGAATAGGTTTTCATTATATGTTTGAAACTCGTTTGTTGTGTCGACAAAAAACTGAATTGATTGCAGGCTAGAGACCTTCCAATATACAGATTTTGACCACAAAAGCTAAGCATTGTATGTTTCCTATTTGGCAGTAGTGCTTTGAAGTTTACATATTGCTATGGAAGCTTAGAGCTGGTCCACTTCTTACCTTAAGACATGCATTTAAGAGTTAGGAAAATGTGGATTTTGTTGTTCATATTTAATGGAAATGAATAAGATTATCAGAAAATAATACACCCTAATTTATCAAAATCATGTTCTTGTTACTCAAGAATAACGTTTTCTGATTAAATGATGGACCTTGTAAGGACATTATTTCTTTCTTTTATCTATGGTAAGGTATATTGATAGACTTATTTGTGATCAGTCAATAGATTCAGTATGAAATAGATTTATTTATTCTATTTTGAATAAATTTCAGTTCAGAGTTATTAGAATTGCATATCCATGGGATGTGGCAGATTTGAAATATGTATTCAAAAGTTTTTTGTAAGTTTTTGTTTTATTGTTTTGAGAAGTTAAATCATAATTTATTCTTATTTTTATATCATAGATTTGATAGAAAGATTTTTACCTCAACCAAAAACATATTGTTTTTCATGAAATTCATGTTTCATAAGTATATTTGCCATAATTGTGAATTAGAGGGAATAATCCCATTGATTTTAAATTTTGAGTTTTTAGGATTTATGTTTTCAATTTTTCACCAATACATGTGATGCAAATAAGTATTTAACGCTATTATAGCATGTAAGTTATTGGTTTCATGTGGAAGATTGATTAATCTCTTTGATTATTTTAAGATTACTTGTTGGGTGGAAGATGAACTTCATGCATTTTTTGATCATATGAATAGATGATATGCCATGAAAATTGCTATATAAAATTATGGAATGAAGGAACGTTTTTGTTTAAGACGTTTACCTCGATTCTCCTTCAGCAAATGGAGTTTTGTATCATTGGAATTATGATTGCAAGTATATTGCTTTGATTGTTCTTGTGACATTGACTAATGATTGACGCAAATGAGTTGTTTTATTATATCTTATGTGAAAAATATATTTTTGGAAAGGAATTTGTTTCATATCTTTTAAGCTAGAGTATTGGATGTGAAATGTGGATGGAAAGCAAAGCCAACTAAGTTTGAACGACGGAGATTGATTGTCTCCACACGGGTAAGGTTGTCCCCATAATATGGCACGTCCTAGTTGACTAATAAGCGCTATGGATTCCTGTTGTGAACTTAAAACTCTAAGCGCCTAGGTAAAAGTTACTTATGAGGTTAATCCTTTACCTTGGAAGGTCGTGGTGTTGCGTTGGGCGAGCTTGCTTTTCCAGAAGGGTGCATTAGACCACTAAAAATTCTTAATCTTTTGCCATCAAACCTGAGATCATTCCATCGTGGTTTGAAATATATTGGTTGCTTGCAAGTACTGTCGTGGTTTTGTGGAAGTTTGGAGTTGCGTTGAGAATGTTTTGCCCACTAATTGTTCGGGGCATTTGCGCATCGCATGGACCAGAGGATGCGGATAACACCTTTTTCCTTTATGGTTTTTACATCCTTTTCACTACCTTGGAGGCCATTAGAAGAAAACTATCTGCAAATTGCTTGTAATTGCGAGTTCCCTTGTGGTAAGGGATTGATTCGAAGATGGATCTTATGCCATAAGCTGGCAACGTCAGGAACCTGTTGGTCTTTAGTGGCGCCTTCTCGGCAAAACGATGGACGTCAGGATATCTCATGACAGTTCTGCTTTCGTGAAATGCCGATGGTTCGATTTCGACAGCGATAACCGCTTGCAGAAGAGAGCGAATTTGAGGTGGCCTACCTTCTTCTTTCGTGCTGCCACTGGTGTGGGAGCACGGATTGCAGTGCAGAGCCAGTTCCGTCCAGACGGCACTCGAAGGAGAGCTGGAGTCCCGACGCTGGCACTGGTAGGCTCCCGTTTCGTGGCCGCGTTCATGCACATTCCATTTGTGTTTGCCAAATTCTTGCCAACGCTCATCTCGGTTTATCATACTCGTGTTCAGAAAGTCCTGCAGCTGAATTCCACCTTGGCATTCTCGTTCTACCAACCACCAACCATCCGCCACTTTCAGACCCATACCATTTACGACTCTTCTCCAGGATACACACACCAGGCTCGCGCAGCAGCTCCCCCGCAGAACCGCCATGGCTTCCTGCCCGGTGTGCAGCAGGCCGCCTGGCTTTCAGTTGGCCTCTCTCGCCGCGCAGAATGCGGCCGTCACGGCCAGTCACAACCGGCCTTGGGGAATCGCTCGGCTCGCCCACTCCAAGAAGAATCGTGTTGGAAACAATGCGGCTTGCGCGGTCACACTCGCATCCTCTAGCTCCTCCTCCTGTGAGTGCTCCTCCTGCTGTGAGGAAAATGCCGAACGTGAAACGCTGAAAGCGATAAGCCGAGACGTGCGTGAAAAAGGACCATGCTGAAGGGGATGTCAAACAGACGGCGGAAACATTCCAGGTTAAACTAGAACAACAAACCGCGCGCTGAAGAAGAAAAATGACTGTCTTGCAGAAATTTCTTTGACGTGGAGGAGCGGCATTGCTGGCCTGCATGGCTAGCGCAGAAGCACCGTGCTGTGCCTGGCACACGCGGAAGGTTGGATTGGAAGCCTTGGAATGCCGCGAAGACCCACGTTTGCGAGGGTGTGCATTGTGTTACCGAAGGGGAGGAGAAAGGAAGGAGCTTGGTGGGAAGTGACGATATCGGTCGCTTGGACGTCCTGGGCTGGGGTCCTCTTTCGGTTGCACCCGATTCCTCCCCTTTATCTCTCTTCCCCGCTTCCGTCGCACAGTGCTCATTCGCTCCTCGTCCGAATCAACTCGTCTGCATCGGTCTCCCTTTTCGTCCCTCGACGATTTCTGCGAAAGACCGAGCAGTTTAGCTGAAAGACGGAACGAGGCAGTATAGAGCAGAGTGGACGAGGGACGGGGGCGGAGGACGGCATGGTTTGTGATGGCAAACTTTCTAATGGGGGCTGAGCCTGCCCACAATGGTCCAGGGTGACCTCAAATTTTCTAGCTAAGGAATCAGCTGCAGCTCTTCTCTTCCCTCCCCCTCCTCCTCCTCCTCCTCCTCCTCCTCCT
>SZWC01004081.1:99726-163600 GCA_023375785.1 Penium margaritaceum
GCTGCAACCATGGCCACAGCCTTTGCTGTGGCAGGTTGTGCGGATCTCCACAGTTGGCCGACTGGCTTCAGCCGGGCCATCTCAGTGCTCGGCCCCTTGCCCTCGGCCGACCCCTTCCCTCTGGCCGACCTCTCCAACAGCCTGCCCATTCCCCCCCGGGCCCTTGTCTCGTTTAGCTGGTCCTCTTAGTCGGCCACCTCCTGCACCACCCTACCCTCCGCAGCCCGCACCTCCACTGTAGCTGGCCTATTTCTTGCAGCCGGTCTTCTCACTTAGCCCATCTGCTACTGCCACATGACGCAGCCCCTACAGCTGGTCCTCTTCAGCCGGTCCATCTCTTGGGGCCAGCCCTCCGTCTAGTAGCCGATCCCTTGCAGCCGGCCTTGCTGTTGCTTGCCGCCGCTCGCATTTCCCGCGGCTGCAACTACATCACTGCAGCAACACCCCTCTGGAGTCCCCACTGCCACCAGCAGCGTCAGCTGCTGCACGTTTGCAACACTGGCACATCAGGGATCTGTTGGAGTTGGTGAAGGGCGTGAGGGGCGTGAGGGGCTGCACCACACCAAGCGGTGGTATGACCCCGACGTCGGGCCATCTAACGCGCCACTGTCGACGCCAGCACGTCCACGGCCTAAAGCGGTAAGCTCCTCATCCCTCCCTGGTTGTCATAGTGCTTCAGATGTGCACGTAGACGCAGACACATGCGCCTCCACCATACCCTATGCGCTTGCTTTCTGTAAAGTTGCTGCGGGTGTGTTTGATGTAGCTACTGCGGCTTCCGCCACCTTTGTAGCAGCAACGCGCGCAACACGTGCACCTGCGGCCACATCGGCCGGCCGCGCCACGCAGGCCTATACGGAGGCAGCAGTGGCGCTTGGGCCGTTAGCCCAAGGAAAAGGGCAAGGATAACACCTCCTCTTGGACTCCCATCGGCTCCGTCGTCTGCTGGAACTGTGGCTCGAGCGAGCATTGTGCCCGCAAGTGCCCCAAATTGCCCGGTGATGCACACTTGGCGGCGGCGATGCGTGCTCACTGGGCCCACAATTCTTGTTCCTCTTCCTCTGCCTCGTCGTCCAGCTCCACCGCCTAGCGCGCTTCTGGCTCTGGCTCTACCCCTGCCCACTCCAGTGTGGGGACCAGTCCCATTCCTCCGCCTTTCTACCCCAGGGGTAGAAGGGCGAAGAAATGGGACTGGTCCCCACACCCTTCGCCACCCGTCACAGCGTCGTCCTTCACCGGCCCTCCTTCCTCTGCATATGCGCCACCTATGTAGCTTCCATCTCCCTACACGCCGCCTCCTGCTGCACCCTCTGTCCTCACACACCGGGCCACACCCTCCTCTGTCAATAGCGAGCATCATTTGGAGCAGTCCCTCACCCATCTGCTGCGCCTGCGTGGTCAGGGAGGTGAGAGTGTGATTGCATTACCCAGAGGTCTCGTGTGTCAGTCCGAATCTATTCTTCGTGGTGGTCCGTCTGGTGCTCTAGAGGGGTGCTTGCCCGGTGATGTGCTGTGGATTGAACATTGGCAGTCTGTGACCTTCCGTTGTTGCCTCATTGCATGTGGTTAGTCCTCCCTGTTGCTCCTTGCTATTGGCACCATCGCTACCTGTGGTGTACTTCCCCTTGTTCATGCATCTCATGGCTTGTGGATCCTGGCCTCAGGGGCCACCCATCATATGACGTCTGTTCGTTCTGCGTTTGTCACCCTCAATCCCGTTGGCTCTGTTCGCTTCGTTCGCACCGGCTCTGGGCAGATACTTCCTGTCCAAGGTATGGGCGTTGTGCGTTTTGTGGGCCCTAGGGAGGACTTATACCTCCCTAACATGCTCTATGTGCCCACGCTGGTCAGTCTATCACCACTCTCTTACTCAGGGCATGGACTTCACTACAAGTCGTGGCGTTGGCACGGTCTCCTTGCGTTCTGCTGGTTGTGTTCTGTTGTGTGGCCTCCGTTGTGAGCGTCTGTATCGCGTGCCCTTGTTTGTGCCCTCCTCCTCTTCTGCCGGTGCCGCTCTCGTGCATGTAGCGTCTTCTCTGTGGCCTGCGCATGTGCAGCTCTTGCATCGTCGTCTTAGGCATGTGTACACTGATGCCATCACGAGCATGCTGCGTCTCCAGCCCGTCATTGGTCTGAACCCCTCCACACTTCCTCTGTCGTGCTCTACTGGCTGCCTTCCTTGCGCTCAGGGCAAAATGCATCGCACCCCTTTCTCCTCATCTAAGACGCAGTCCCTTCAACCCCTTGACCGTGTTGATGCTGACGTCATGGGTCCTCTTGACCCATGACTTTCTTCGTGGACAAGGTCGCTTTGTTGTGTACCTTACTGACGATTTCTCCCGCTATCACTGGGTCTCTTTGTCAAGAGAGCGACGTGTGTTCTATCCTCGCCACTTAGCTTCTTCAAGCCGAGCGTGCTTGTCAACGGTCCCTCCGTGTCTTGCGCAGTGACCATGGTGGCGAATTCCTCGGTCCCACCGCTCGTCTACTCAAATCTCATGGGGTGCATCTGGAGCTCACCGCTCTTTACACACCCCAACAGAACGGAGTTTCTGAATGATGGAATCGCACACTCGCTGACAGCGTGCATTCCCTTCTCTCTGAGTGTGATCTCTCTGGAATTTTTGCCTTTGAGGCATTGAGCTACATGATCTGGGTCTTGAATCGTGATCCTCACGGACCTCTCCCCAAGTCTCTCACATCTTTCGAGCGCTGGCACGGTCGCCGTGCCGACTTGCGCCCTGCTCGTGTGTGGGGCTGCATTGCTGCTGTTTGGCTTCCAGAGAACATCCGTGATGGGAAGCTGTCTCCACGTGGTCGTTTGTGTCCTTTTCTCAGTGTCTTAGCTCAGCCTAAGGCCTGGCACTTTTGGGACCCCTATCGTCATCGTATCGTCAAGTCGCGGCATGCTCTTTTCTTTCAGTCTATCTACCTCCGTGATCTTGCGCTTCAGGCCTCCTCGTCCTCCCTCTCCTCACTTCTTCGGCTGGGGGGGGACCTGCGTCCGGTGTTACCCTTGGAGCTTGGTCTGCCGCCCGTGTCAGTGCCCACACCTCCTTTGTCGATGGGGCCTCTGTCGTCACCCCCTTTGTCCTCTGCGCCCTTCCGCTCCTCGCCTCTAATCCCTGTCACTGCGGCGGTGGAACCCCCATCGTCCCCTGTCCTCTTTCCTGCGTCTGCGTCCTCTCATCCGTCACCATCTTGCACTGCTGTCTCACCTGCAGTGCCACGAGAGTCGAGCCCCATGCCCGTTAAACCTGTTTTCTCGACTACGCCTCCATCACTGCCTGCAGCACCAGCCTCACCCTTTGTTCGTGGAGGGCACCATCGCGCCCTCCCCCCTCGCTTTGGAGCCTCTCACGTGGCCTCTCAACCACGTGCTATTGTGTTTGATTCTCAGCGCTCCGCTCTGCCGCTAGCCACTGCTCTTGATGCTCTTGGCCTTGCTACAGGGGTTGTGCATCCCAGCACCGGCCTCAGATACTTGCTTATCGCGAGCGAGTTCAGACATGATGTCGCAGCAGTTGTGTCCATCGATGTTGGTGAATGTCACGCCATACTTACAGTATTCTTTCTTGCACCCGAGCCTGACACAGTGCATCAGGCTAGAGAGGCCAGTGTTGCTCAGCAATGGGAGTGAGCCATGAGGGAGGAACTTGCAGCTCTAGACAAACATGGTGTCTATGAGCTGGTGGAGCTGCCACCAGGCCGCAAGGCCGTCTCAGCACGTTGGGTATTCAGACAAAAGCGTAAACCAGACGACACAGTCGACCGCTACAATGCACGTCTCACGGCTAAGGGGTTCCCGTAGGTGGAAGTGATCTCCTGGCTCCAACACCGCGGCGACTGTCTCAGGCCATAGAGCCCCTGTGTCGTTTGTTGCAACAGTTTCGCATGCCCATCTGTTGCATCATATTGATCCGCGACAACCAAAGCTCCAAAGCCATCGCCAAGCATGATGTCATGCATCACTCCCGCACGAAGCACATGAACGTTGAGCATCATTTTATCCGTGAGCATATTGCGGCAGGTGATGTTTGCATTGTCTCAGTGGACACAAGATAGCAGCGCACTGACTTCCTCACAAAGCCATTGAGCAGCAACGTGTTTAAGGCAGCCATGTATGCTATTGGCTTGTTGCACTTCCGTGATGTGCGATGCCTGTGATGAAGTGCCGTGACCATCTGTTCTTGTACAGTGCATTGTATTACCGTCTCTTGTTTGCGGTGAAATCGTCGCCTGTGGGTCATGGAGGAGTGTTGGTGTGTCAGTGCACTACACACAATGACCTCTAGGCTTGCTGCACACACATCACATTTCTGCAGGTAACTAAAGCGTTAGCACTTGGCAAAACCCTTTCCACTGACATGCTGAGTTGCCATGCGAAGAGGCTTGGGAGGCCACTGATTCACATCTGAGCAGCAAGGCAGGGTGTGAAAACTATTGTCTTAGACGTCCCCTCTTATGACATGTGTTCTCGTGATTTGGGAGGGGGGGCTTACGTGGATCTCACTGGGTAGCCTGGGTTTTACCCCCTAGGATGCATGATGCAAAACATCAGAGAATAGGCTCAGCACAGGTCAGGCTCGAAGCTTAGTGGGTGCAAAAAAACACGATTGCTGGTGGGCTCGCTGCCCACCCGATCGTGATGAGCAAGCCTCTCATGCTTCCCTTGTCACTTGTGAATCTCTTTCTCTCTCTCTCTCTCTCTCTCTCTCTCTCTCTCTCTCTCTCTCTCTCTCTCTCTCTCTCTCTCTCTCTCTCTCTCACTCCAAAAATGCACTCTTGACCTTGACCTACTTCTTCCATGGCGCCTACTATCTTTTAGGTGCTTCCTTGCACAGTCCCACGTCACCCTCTCCTTTGCATGCATCCACGTACACTCGTGGTTGGTGTGGTTTTATTCAGGGTTGATACGCATGCCTAGCAAGCAGTGTTTGTGTTGAACACTGGGTTAGTAATCCTATGGGGCCACACTCTTGGTTACACCAGAGTGTGAGAAAACCACGGTGGCATTCGGCCGACCGGTTTGGTTCAACCCCGGGGTGGCGGCCGGGCCCCACGTTGAGCCACTCGCGTGGGTGGCCTGGTCGACCGGATGCTATCACTTTGCTCGCTCATGACTCCCATCTGTTGTTGTTGACTTCCGTGAAAGCTTCACACAAGGTTTCTTACTCCTTACCGTCTATGCCACCATGGATCTGTGGTATTCCCGTGCATGCTAGGCGGCTTAAGCCGATAATCAATACTCCCTACTGGTATCAGAGCAGGAGGGCCAACGCCCTCCTCTCCCTCGATCCGGGGCCTCACGTGGCGTGGTGCAAGCTACACTTGCAACTGCATTCTCGCGTCCGCAACGTCACCCATGAGTGAACGCCACAACTCCGCATCATTGGAGCGAGACACTTCACTCTTGGCTCTCTGTAGTTCCACAGCTCTGCAGTTACACCAACTTGTAGATCCGCGGATTGGCAATCTGCAAACCTGCACTCTTCGCAATACCACAACCTTGCTACCCCGCATTTTTCGCAGTCGGCAGCTCTGCTGCTCCGTAACTACACAGCTCTGTAGCTTCAAAGCTCTGCAACCCCGATACTGCTGCCCCGCCACTCTACTGCACCACAGCTCTGCAATTTGACAGCTTTGCACCCTGCTACCCCGCAGCTCTGCTGCTCCGCAATTCTGCTTCCATGCACCTTCACAATTCTGTTGCTCTACAGCTCGACAGCTTAGTTGCCCCGCACCAATGCTGCCCTGCATTGTCTGCACCACAGCTCTGTTGCACCGCAACTCTACAGTTCTGCTGCTCCACACCAGGCTGCCTAGAAACTCTGCTATCCCGCAGTTCAGCTGCCATGCAACTTTGCAGCCCTGCTACAATAAAAGCTTGGCAGCTCTGCTGCCCCGCAGCCCTGCTGCCCTACATTCTCTGCACCGCACCTCTGTTGCACCGCAACTCTGTAGTCCTGCCGCTTCGTGCCCGGCTGCCTCACACCTCTGTTGTCCCACAGTTAAAATGCAACACAGCTTCGCAGCTCTGCCGCTCTATAGCTCCGTAGCTCTGTTTCCCCACAAACCTATTGCACAGCATTCTCTGCCTTACAACTCTGCTATACCGCAACCCAATAGTTCAGGTGCTCCGCACTCGGCTGCAACGCAGACATACTATCCCAGAGCTTTACAGCCCCGCCTCTGCACACCCTCGTAGCTCCGCAACTCCACTGCTCTGCTCCTCTAGTGCTTCGCAACTTCCTTGCCCCACATCATTCCTGCCCCAGCCTTATCGACAATTCTGCACCCCAGCAGCAGCAGTGACAACTGCATCTGTGGCGATTGCTCCCACCCTGGCTTCTGCGCTTTTGACAGAGCCGATCCCTACCTCTCCGACGGCAGTACGTGAGCATTATTACATCAAAGAGGATGTCGAATACTACGAGGAGTAGGCAGAGCATGAGGTGTGGACTCGTCTTCGTCGTCGGAACACAGGATACTACCTTACAGAGGAGTACTGCCCCGCTGCTGAATACGCTTGTGCATACGCAGCTGAGCATGCCACCTGCTGCCAGTCCCCTTCTGACAACTCGCCAACTGTGCAGAATGCGCTAGCCATGGCACCGCCACAAGATCAGCGTCCTCATCAATCACTTGTCCAGAGGACATGTCAGCAGAGACGGTGTGCAGACCCTGGTGGGGCAGCGCCAACATCACTAGCAGTAGCAGTAGCATCCCTTGGATCTTCTGCTCCTAGTCGTGCTGCATGTCCAACAGCCTCAGGTTCTACAGCTGCCTCCTCTCTATCCTCTTACTTTTTTTTGCTTTGGAAGCACCGCTCGTCTCCAGTGCAGTTTTCTTCTCTATCTTTACCGCCACAGCACGCACTACACGTGCCCGTGCCGTCACCGCTGCTTGTAGGACCATTGACACTTACACAACAGCTGCAGTCAATCAGGACCTCTGGCAGCAAACGAAGTCAACATTGCCACTCAGGTTGCTGCCACAGCAGACATAGTAGCAACAGTAACAGCAACTGCAGTAGCTGCTGCCCTCTCTAGTGCCGTCATCTCTCTCCATTCCTCTACAGCTCAGGTGTCCTCTGGAGCCTCATCATCGACAATTGGCATCACGTGCATGTCCTTGTCACCATTGCCGCACCCATCTCCACCCTGACTGGTGCAACTCTGACTGGAGTTTCCTATCTCATAGTTTCTGCATCTTCTTCTGTAGTGGTCATTGTAGCTTTAGCAGTAGCTTGAATGTAACCCCTGTTTGCTTTGCGCCGCTAGCTCTGGTGAGCTCGGCACACTCTCCTCCCTGCCCCCTCTCCTCTCTTTCTCTCTGTGTGGCCATGTTTATGCGTTCAGGTATGTTGCCTTGCAACACTGTCTTGACCGCCATACCCACCATACTTTCCCACGCCCACTGGGGTAGGGAAACTTTACCAAAATTTCTGTCACAGTTTGCTCTTGTTCATCATGCCTGTTGATGATGATCAGTACGTTGCACCGCAGAGCGAGTTGCAGCGAGAGCACACTGCTCTCAAAGCAGCTTCCATAGCACAGTGCAGTATAGGGGAAAATCTGAACAATTAACAAGCAGAAAAAGAAACCTTTGCTGACCACATAGTAGACCTGGTCCTCAACTTCCTATGGCCCGCACAGTGCTATACACCCTTTGCGTCTACTGCTGTTGGCATTGTTGCCACATTCTCCACTTTACCCACTTCCGCATCCAATATCATTGGCTCTCTCAATTCTGACTCTCTTGCCGTCGCCGTTGTTGTAGGCGTAGCTTCTGCCAAAGCAGTCGCGTTGCCCTCACAGTGCAAACCTGAATTTTGACTCAGCACTGTCTCATTTCACATCTAATCTCACCTACTCTTCTAGGGAGGTCTGCTTCAGTGCGCGGGCACAAACAAGGTGAACAACTTTGGGAATGATACCATGAACCAAATCCCTTGGCCACCCCACCTTTTGTTCCAATCGATGCTGAGTCTGCACATGCTGTCGGTGCTCTCATTTGTGCTGGACCTGATGATCTCATCAATGAGATTGGGTCCTACAATGCTGACACAGCACGACTCACGATTGCTGACCCCATTGGCGCTCATGTCCTCACTAAGCGTCGTACCACTGTTAAAGGCCATGCAACATAGAGTGTCCTCAGTGTCCAGTTCAGCACGCTCTCTCTGCGTGCTGATGAGACTGCGGATGCATCTTGGGCATGCAGTCTTTGCCTGCTGCGTGACCTTGGCAAGGCAGCACCTGGGCAGCACCCCGCTGTCCTCTCGATCACCAAAGACCTCATCTCTGAACTGTGAGACATCTTCAGGAAAGTGAAGGCCTCTGAGCGTGAGTGTCTTGCATCCAAACCGGTCCTTGCCCATGCTCCACTTGGAATTGGTGCCCTCTGGGAGTTTACTGTCCAGCGCCTCACAGGTTGGTGGAACAACTTGTAAAACAAAGGCATCCATCATGTAGCTGTTGCAGTTGCCACCACCCCACTCCCTTCTTCCTCGGCCTCCTCCAGCTTTGAGTCCACTGACACTCTCTTCTTTGAGGATGTCTTTTCTCGCAACTTGCCTCATGTTGCTCCACCCTCTTTTCTTTCCTCGCTTTTTCGGCTTGGAGGAGGTGGGTCTCTCTCCGCCTCCGATCTCGCAATGATCCCCTCTTCTCCTGTTGATACCCCACCACACTGTGGGATCATTGGACTACGTTCTCAGTTCATATTACTACTAAGCCCGCCACTCAGTGGGCTTCCCAGAGTGCAATCTAAATGCAATACTCTATGAGCAACCCACGGGCCAAGCCCTAGCCTTTATTTCTGTTTGAGGACAGAATGTTTCAACACTTACCTATCTCGCAAATCAGTTGCAAGCTAGGCTCAGAAGCTCACATTCCCCCTCCCCAACCCTCAGATCTGGCCCTCTTTTGTTATTACTTACGCCTGTTCTCTCCTCTTCGGATCTATGTGTCAGGCGAATCCGCGCTGGAGACACCACCCTACATGGAGTTGGAAAACATGGCAGACATTGTAGCATCTTGTGAGGACGAAACAACAACCACTCTGCCAACTACCAAGGCCACAACCCGCCCAATGAGCAGAAAAAAATGCCACAAAGCAGTGGACAAAGCCTTGGCGGCTGAAGCCGCAGGTAAGAGCACTACCTTCAAAATCCCACCCCATCTTACTCTCTTTCTTAATGAAATCTCTGTCATGTTGCTACACCCCAGATTTAAATCCTTGAACCTCCCACCCTCCCAACCCTGCAAAAATGCAGCTTGCCAAGTTCGGGTCGACAATCTGCCCCTGATCCGTACAAGGGCAAATGTTGTCAGCCAATTCCTTCAAGACAGCGCCCCATGGCAGCAGACAACCCCTCAGATGAAGGTATCACCAAGGACGACATTCCCCCTGCTGAAGAACCGTCGGAAGGGAAGGAAAACACACTCCCCATCAACACTCCGCTGCTTTTTCACCACCATCCTAAGAAAAAATGCTCTTCAAGCGAGCTCATTGGAATGTCTTCTAAGCCACCCCTCATTGCCTTTTCAGATGTTGGCACGTTCAATGACAATAAAATGGAAAGCATGGAAGATGATGGTGAGGACAACCAGAATGAGCGCATCACGGACGGCCCGGTCCTCCCCACTTACGACGATGACGATGACGGAACTCCCATGCCAAAGGCATCTTTTGCGAGGCCGCTCAAGCTGCAGGACAAGATTTGGGAGCTACGCCAGATTGTCACCCTGACGTTCCTGACACAACACGCCAGACAGGGCAACAAGATTTCCTACGCTTTTCTCAAGTACATGCAGCGTCATTTTCTGGCATAAATCTCCAAAGCAAGCATGAAGGCAACAAAGGCCGTCACCGCCGACCCACTGTCGAGAGGCAAAATGTCCTTAGCCCACCATAACATCATCTTTGATGATAATGATGGCCTTATCCCAGACCTGGCGGCCATGCTGTCCCCCTTCCACTATGCGCCAGAAGGTATGGCACCCTGTCCCAACAGTTTAAGCCTCCGCACAGTAGTTGTGAAAAAATCCCAGAAAATTTTCCTCCTTTTGCTGACACACTCTGCAGGATTGAATGCCAGAATCGAGGCCGTGGTCACCAAAGTAACTTGCCCTGAGTTTGAGGTCCACAAAGCCATCCACCCCAACGAGCTCACCATCACCATCCGGAATTTCCCCATGGAGAAGCCACTTATGGAAATTGCCGCGATCCTGACACAGGACGCACCCCTGCACAGAAACCAGTTCTCCCTGGCTAACCTAAAACATCTCCACCAATATGTCCAACCCACCAGAGGGCTGACCACAGCAAAGATCATGGGAATCCCCACTCCCCACACTGATGACCCTCATTTCAAAAAGGTCATCCCAGTATTCACTATCCAGGACTCCATGAAGGATGCCATCACCGACTTTTCAGGCACTTGCTGTGACTTGTGCGGCAATGACCATCACACCAAGCACCACCACTTCTTTGGTCTCACTCGCTCACATCCACTCCTCAAGATCAAGATAATGGCAGAATCACATGGATAGAACAGTAAGTTTGTTCTATACACCCACTGTTGGATGTAGAGGCACCCTCAAGGATGCCTAGCTCTCACTAATGCACGCTACGATTGTTTGGGGCAGCCAATGGACACTAATGGTGAAGAGTGTGGAGCACAAGGCTCACGGATGTGAGTGGGCAGAACATGTCGCATTCAGTATAGCTGAATTGAAACACGTTTTTGTTGTTTTGGATACTGATATTCCATCAGATTCTTATAACCAGTGAACTAATCTTTCTAACGCATCCAAGCATGCCCAAATAGGAGCAGTAGAGCTCCTACTTCCACCGTCAAAGTAACCCTTGGTGGAGCCGTCCACCTCGCCTTGCATGCTAGGCAATGAGAGGCGCTTTGACGATGAACCTTCAGAGTGTCTTTCCTCACCCATTGGTCAAGGAGAAGGTCACCCTAGTCAAGGAGGTCCCTCTGGTCACTTCATTCATGCCCCTTGTGCATTTGGAGCTCATTGGAGATGAACTCAGATTTCTGGCGGTGGATCATCCCGCCACCCATGGCGGGTACCAGATTCCACCCGCCCAACACCCAAATTTTGGGCTAGGCTAACTTTCTAAATAATCACTCAAATTGAGTGATCCAAAGCTCGGTATTACATGGAAAAATCCAAGAAATTCAAATCTAAGTTCAGATCAGGTGTTTGACCACTCCTCAGTGGTCTAACCAGGGAGTATGATCAACGACACTCATGGCAAGGGACACACCATGTCAAGAATCTCCCCCTTGCATCGGAGCCTTGATGCCCTGTCCTTGGAACCTGCAGCATTTCAGACCTCGCAGCACAGACCAAGATCCATGTAACTTGCGTCGTGCCTGTCCTTTGGCTGTACCTTGGTCATGGCTTCGGCGAGCGTACGCTTAGAACCACAATGCACAATAGTCGAATCTCCCTTCGCCACCAAGTCCCGCGCGTAGTGATGCCGGATCTCAATGTGTTTGGTCCACCTATGCAGCACAAGGTTCTGTGTGAGGCTGATCGCACTCATGTTATCCACATTGAGTAACGTTGGCTTCCTTTGTTGCACCCCAATCTCCTTTAGCAGCCACCGTAGCCAGACCACCTCCTTTGTAGATTCCATGAGCGCTATGTACTCTGCTTTGGTGCTGGACAGTACCACACAGTCTTGCTTCCTGCTTTCCCATGAAACTGCTGCACCACCAAGCACAAACGTATACCCCGACGTTGATTTTCTCTCATCCACATCACCAGCCCAGTCGGCATCGGAGTAGCCGACCCACTCGATGGAGTCGTCACGCGCTCCAACTCTAAACACAAGCCGTGACTGTTTTGTCACCTTGAGATAGCGGACGATCCGCTTCACCGCTTGCCAAGTTAGCAGCCCAGGTCAGCAACATAGCGGCTTACTTGGCCCTCTGTGAAGGCCAGGTTGGGTCGCGTTGCCACCATGGCATGTATGATGCTTCCCACAGCGGACTGGTATGGCAAACCTGCCATCTCCTCCTTCTCCTCATCCATGGCCTGCCCCATGCTCGAGCTCAGCTCACACGTGGTGGTCATCGGTGTGTCGATGGGGTTGTACTCCTCCATGTTGTAGCAACGGAGCACCTCTTGCACATACTTTTCCTGCCCCATCTCCAGCGTGTGTGCCTTGCACTCCCTCTTGATAGCGACGCTGAGGTAGTACTCGCGCTCGCCCATGTTGGTCATTTTAAACCGACCGCCCAGCTGCCACTTCAGATTCACCAACTCCTCTATGTCTTATGAAACGAGGATGGGGTCATCCACATAGAGAACCACAATCTGGTGCAATCCCGGCTGCTTCCACACATACACACTCTGATCCGCTTTGCAGTGCTTGAAGCCAAGCTCGGCCATGAAGCCGTCCATGTTTAGTTACCACATGAGTGGTGCTTGCTTCAGTCCGTAGAGCGCCTTGCGACACAGGCACACTTTTCCTGGCCACGTGTCCACCCCCTCTGGCACCTCCATGAGGACCTCCTTGTCCAGGTCACCATTAAGGAATGCGGTTTTCATGTCCATTTGGTGAACTTCATAGTCGCGCGCCGCATCCACCTAGAGGATGGAGCGGATGGAGGCAAACTTTGCCACTAGTGTGAAGGTCTCATCATAGTGTTCATCCTTCCACTGGGCGTACCCCTTTGCAACCAGCCGCGCCTTGTACCGCTCCACCTTCTCCTCCTTGGTGAGCTTCTTCTTGAAGGTCCACTTGGAGGCGATGATTTTTGCACCCTCCGGCCTGTCGATCAGCTGCCAAGTACCATTCTCTTCATGGGAGGCGAGCTCAGACTTTATAGCTCCCTCCCACTCATCCCCATCCTTCCATTGCAACGCTTCCATGACGGTCTCGGGCTCCTCTTGCTCAAAGAACGCTCAAGCAAACCCAATCCAGATGCCCTCCGCGGCATCATACTTTTTCGCCTTCTTCCTTGTGCATTCGCTTCTTTGAGGCTGCTGATGTTGAGGCTGCTGCTGTTGCTGCCGCTATTGCTGTTGCCCTCTCACGGTGCCACTCGCACCGCTGGCCTGCTCCCCCTATCTTGGGGACCGTGGAGATGCGGGCTCACTCCTCGCCTCCTCGTTTAGCTCCATTGCTGCCGGCGCTTCAGACTCATTGTCCGACTCAGCTGAATGCAAATCAGCCGCTCCCCCATCCCCCGGATGGTTCTTGTAGCTTGAATTTGCTAGGACATCACCCTCTTTTGCGTCCTCTGGTGTCTCCCCCTCAAGGAGTGGTAGCCACTCCCCAAGCTTGGAGAGATCCACATCCTTGTCCGTCCAAGGGTTGTCCGTGTTGAACGTGACGTCGTGACTCTTCACGATCTACTGCCTCCGCGGGTCAAAGAGCTGGTACGCCTTGCTCCCACTCTCATACTCCACGAAGATGCACCGGTGAGTCCCCAGCTCCAGCTTGCTCGGCCCCTCCCGTGCATGCACAAAATTACGTACAACACAATAATATGTTCGGAGATGAGCCACAGCTGGCTTCCTCCCACTCCACACTTCTTGTGGCGTCTTCCATGCCTTGGACTCCACGTCTTTTAGCGGTTTCATTTGCGTCAAGTTCATGATGTACGCCGCTGTCCGTGCCGCCTCGCCCCAGTACCGTTGCGAGAGGCCGGCATTGCTCAACATAGACCAGACCATGTTGAGGATGGTGCAGTTTGCCCTCTTGGCGATGGTGTTTTGCTATGGAGAATGTGGCGTAGTTTTCTGCCACGCGATCCCTTTGCTCTTCATTTATCCCGTGTAGCCTTCATACTCACCGCGGTTGTCGCTCCATAACGCCTTCACCTTCAAAAAAATTTGCCACTCCACTACCGTCACAAAATCCTAACTGCACGAATGTACATCGCTCTTTCTCTTGATGATGTAGAGGTAGAGCTTGCGGCTATGATCATCCATGAAAGTCACAAAGTAGCGAGCACCCCCAATGAAACTCTCAAATGGTCAACACACATCAGTGTGCACCACCTCCAACTTTGCCATTGCACGCGCCCTTTTGCCGTCAAACGGCTGCCGTGTTGACTTGCCAACCACGCATGGTTTGCACACGGCATTCTTGGTTGCGTCGAGGCTCTTAACCTCAAGAACCCACACCACTTCCTTCTTTGCCATGTCCCTCACGGTTGAGAGAGCAATGTGACACAAGCGGCGGTGCCACAGGTCCAGGTCTCCATCGTCCTTCTTCATGAGGTGGGCAACGTCGGAACCCGTCTGGCTATCGAGGATCTTTGTGCGGAGAAGGTACAAGTCATCCTCTTGCTTTCCACATGAAATCACCTAGCCGTCCCCCTCCTTCTGGATGATGGCCTCCTTCTTGTTAAAGAGCAGCTCGAGCCCCTTGTCGGTAAGGCGGCTCACTGACAGCAAATCTGCCCAAAAATTAGGCATGTGGAGCTCGTTGTGAATTGTGCTCATGGCAGCTTCTCCGTCCACATTCACCTCGATGCGAATGTTGCCTTCACCAACATCCAACTCTGTTTTGCCATTGGCCACCGTCATGCGCCATAGGTGAAAAATGCTACCCGCTTGCATTGCGTGTGGCGGTCAATCCGGAGTCAATCACAGCAAAACCTGGATCTGTCAAGTTTGCGGACTCCTTTGCCATCATTGCATGGCCTTCCTTCTTTCCAGCCTTCCCCGGCTGGTCCAACTTCCTGTTGGGGCAGTTCCGTGCATAGTGGCCTTCTTTTCCAAACACGTAGCACTCCCCCTTCTTGTCACCTTTCTTGGTGCCCTGCTTGGCACCCTTCCCCTTCTTGCCTCCCCCTCCACCTTGAGGGCGGATGGCATAGGCGGATCTTGATGTTGCCCCCCTCTCTCTCCCACCATGCCGCATCCATTCATTCTGGATGTACTCTGCCACCTTCGGGTACTTCAGCTCATCGGCGGACCAGCCACTTATGATGGTGAACATGGGACTCCAACTGTCTGGCAAGGCCAGGAGGAGGATCATGGCTTGCAGCTGAGGGTTGACCTTCCATTCGGTGGCTATGCACTTGGCAGTAAGGGACTCTATGTGTTGCAGGATCTCCATGATGTTGTCGCCTTCGTTGGCCCGGAGGGTAACGAGCCTCTTGAAGACAAAGAGCTGGTTAGCAAGGTTGGTGGTAGATGGTGCAGAGCTTCTTCCAGGCCTCCGCGGCCTCCGTGCATCCTTGAATCAGTGCGTGCTGCATCGGAGCTAGTGCTCACAGCAACAAAGCAAGCACCTTCTTGTTGTGCTTCTTGTACTTGTCCACTTCCTCCGGCATTGCGATAGCTGGAGGGGCTTTTTTATCACCCTTGACCAACTCAAGCAAGCCCTTGTCATCAACGTAGATCTCAAACTACCACCTCAACAAGGGGAAATCAATCCCGTCGAACTTCAAGACGGCGTCGATGCTCCCTTGCTCGGTTGTTTTCATGGTACGCGGCGGTAGCGTGAAAGTTGTAGAGCTAGGGTTTTTCTAGGCACGTGGGTCCATAACCCTTTGTTGGCACTAGTGGGTGTAGAGGCACCCTCAAGGATGCCTAGCTCTTACTACTGCAAACTACCAGTGTTTGGGATAGCCAATAGACACCAATGGTGAAAAGTGTGAAGCACAAGGATCACGGATGTAAGTGGGCAGAACACGTCACATTTAGTAGGAAACACGTTCAGAATCGAAACACGTTCAGAATCGAAACACGTATTTTTATTTAGGATAACTATGTTACATCAGATCCTTATAGCCTGTGATCTAAGCTTTGCAACACATCCAATCATGCCTAGATTGGAGCAGTAGAGCTCTTGATACGGCCATAAAAGTAACCTCTTGTGGAGCTGCCCACCTTGCCTTGCACGCTAGGCAATGGGAGGTGCTTTGACGATGACCCGTCGGAGCACCTTTCCTCACCCAAAAGTCAAGGAGAGTGTCACCCTGGTCAAGGAGGTCCTCTGGTCACTTCATTCATGCCCCTGGTGCATTTGGAGCTCATTGGAGACAAACTCGGATCACTGGCGGTGGATTATCCCGCCACCCATGGCGGGTACCAGATTCCACTCGCCCAACACCAGAACTTCCGGCTAGGCTAACATTCCTAATACTCAGTCAAATCAAGTGACTAAAAGCTCGATTTTGCATGAGAAAATCCAAGGAATACAAATCTAAAGTCAGATCAGGTGTTCGACCACTCCTTAGTGGTCGAGCCAGGGAGTACGACCAACGGCACTCATGGCAAGGGGAGGGGCACACCCTGTCAATACCCATCCCCCACCCCCACATCCCCTCTGTCATACTTGGACGCCTCCCCTTAATCACCCCATCTTGCCTTTCATGTGCAGTACGCTCCATTGGGTAGACTTTGCACTCGCACATTTGGAAGTCTGACCTAAGCCTCCTCCTCACAAGCATGGGCAAGAAAGTGGAGCCCTGGGTTTGCAACCTACGTGGCTGCAAAATACTCCCAAAGACCGGACGCAAGCTCAACGAGCTGAATACCCGTGCACTCAACCCAGCCCACATAGCAGCCAAGGAGGGATACAAGATAAAGCCAACAGATGAAAAACGTTGCACCACACTCACGGCAGATATGGCAGATCTGAAACTGAAATTCACCTTCATCTGAAAGGTATCGTCACCACACACCCTGACACACACATCATCTCTCTCCACACAATCAGTTACACAACTCACTCATCACTTGGATCCTTCTCTTGCACACGCAGGATAACTACTGCATGAAAGCTGGACAACCACAACAGGCGCATCAGAAGACAGTGGCACAAAAGAAGGCCGCAAGCCCAAGCCCCATGGAGACTCGTCATGTGTACGCAGTCCATGTGTATCTTCATTATTTTCCCCATGAACTCATTTTAGCATGATTCAAAATATCTCCCCTCTTTCCTGAACCTAGTAAGGACAAAGCTCAGGTCAAATCCATGCATTTTTTACATCCACGCGAATACAGACATAAACATACATTGTGCCTATGCAAATGAACACCACCATAACAACCATGAAAGGCAGAAACGTGATCACAGACCCAACATCAACTCCCATCTGCAAATCATTTATCACTTTGCATGCTTCCCTATGCTTGCACCTGGAAAAAAGAAAAAGCAAAAGCTCACCCTGTGGAGCAAAACTTTCTCCAATAAATGGCTGAAGAAAAAGATTCTAGACAACAATCCAACAGATGTACTCACGGGCGATTTCAACTGCGTCGTAACAGGCATTGACAAAACCCCACAAAAAACATCTACAGACGGTCACATCCTCCAAAACCTCCTCCTCACCAAATCTCTTACAGACACCTTCTGAACCATACATCCAGAGGCCAAAGAATACACCTACCACTCACCTAGCCACCATGCTTCATCACGCCTAGATCGCACATGCCTCAAACCCCATGAGACTCTCATTTTGCAACACTCCGGTCACATAACCAATCACACGCATCTCTCAGACCACATAGCAGCACCAGAAATCACATTATAGCATCATACTAAAAAACCTAAGACACTGAATCTTTGGAGAATGAATACCTCTCTCCTCCTCCAACCATATGGAAAAAAAGCTATCACAAGCAACCTCAGACAGATCCTGGATCCAACATAAAAACTGAATCAAGAAGAAGTTCACCTCATATAGCATACGAGAAGCCAGACGAAATTGCAAGACTACGGGAAAACTCTCCAACCACATCCACCAGCTCAAGCAGCAACTATGCGCCAACCCCCACAACACAGAAATCAAATAGACCCTCCACCATAATGAACAACAACTCTCTAAGTACATCCTTAGAGAAAGCACATTCAAGCATCAAATCCCAGATATCTGCTTCGGTCAACAATCCAAACAACCCTCCCCTGTACTAACCAATCTGATCAAGAAATGCCAAAAAGCAACGCAAATAATGGCTCTACAAGCTGCCGAGGGACTTCCCTCCATGATGTACCCGGCGCAAATGGCAGAAACTGTAACAGAATACTACAAAGACCTCTTCTCCCCTGCCCATCAGAGATGCGTTCCTCCAGAAATGCCCCCTCTACCTGGAGTCTCCTGACCAAACCCATTACCACAGAAGAAGTCAAACACAAAATCAAATCCCTAGCAAAGAGAAAGTGCCCAGGACTTGACGGCCTTCCGGCGGAATTCTTCCAAGCATCACCAGATACCATCCTCCCAGTCCTCACAGAACATTTCCTCACCTTTCTTGCCAACCCAAATTCACTACCCGAATTCACATACTCCATCACATACATNAGCATCAAATCCCAGATATCTGCTTCGGTCAACAATCCAAACAACCCTCCCCTGTACTAACCAATCTGATCAAGAAATGCCAAAAAGCAACGCAAATAATGGCTCTACAAGCTGCCGAGGGACTTCCCTCCATGATGTACCCGGCGCAAATGGCAGAAACTGTAACAGAATACTACAAAGACCTCTTCTCCCCTGCCCATCAGAGATGTGTTCCTCCAGAAATGCCCCCTCTACCTGGAGTCCCTACATACCCATGGACTCCTGACCAAACCCATTACCACAGAAGAAGTCAAACACAAAATCAAATCCCTAGCAAAGAGAAAGTGCCCAGGACTTGACGGCCTTCCGGCGGAATTCTTCCAAGCATCACCAGATACCATCCTCCCAGTCCTCACAGAACATTTCCTCACCTTTCTTGCCAACCCAAATTCACTACCCGAATTCACATACTCCATCACATACATCCTCTTAAAAAAATGTGGTCCAACGCTCATGGAAAATTACTGGCCAATATCTCTTCTCAACACAGAGTATTAAATACTTGCCAAAATCCTTGCAAAAAGACTAAGACTCATACTACCTCACATCATTTGTCCAGAACAAACTGGCTTCGTATACAGACGCAACATTAAAGATACCCTCTCCAGCATCCTGGACCTCCAACACTGGGCAGAAAAAACAAAAAACAAACTCACTCTTGCGACCCCACCTCTACAGAACCATTTAACACATGGGCTTTCCCCCTCTCTTCATGAAATGGATACAAGCGACACTCTATCAAACAAAAAACGAGCTTCATACTCAATGGCCACCTCACAAAAAAATCACCACACAAACTGGAGTCCACCAAGGGTTCTCAATTGCACCACTCCTGTTCATCATTGGCGTGGAACCTCTCAACCAACTCCTCAAAGCAAAAATCCCAAGACCCATCCCTTCTACATATCATTGCCCAAGCTTTGGAGCCTACGCCAACGACACCACAATCTTCATCATCATTGAGCAACTCAGCAATCATACACCTGTACAATGGCCAAAGACTCACGGGACTCAAAGTGAACACCTCAAAGACCCTCCTCTTCCCAGCTATCCCAGACACCACTCCCCTGATAGACACAACGTATGCAGCTACAGCAGAACCCCAACAGTTACTAGGTGTTCACCTCGACCAGGACCCCCTCTACGACAAACTCTGGTTTGACATACTAATGCCCAAACTCAAAACAAATACACAACTCTGGAAAAACACTCATTGTACAATGAAAACCTGCGTCATAGCAATCAACTCGTACCTCATTCTTCTCTTCCTCTTCCACTCCAAGAAAAAACCACCACCAACAAAAGCAATGGTCTAAATCATAGAAATTCTCCTCAACCTCCTATCCTCCCCATCCATGGACAGTAAACTCCATTTCATAAACGGCAACCCAGCAATCACCCTAGTCTCGGAAGGCGGCCTAGGCATTCTCTGGCCACCAACACTAATAGATGCACAAAGTGCACGACAAACCTACAAATCCCTCTCCCCGCAGCCAGGATCTTGGAAACACATTGCCTGCCACTCCCAAAGCTTCTCCAAAAGCGGATATTCTTTCCTCTCCCACCCCTCTTCCTTAAACTCAAAAACCCAAAACACTCCAGATGGCACATGATACTCAAAAACTTCCTTCGCACAAACCCCCAATTATCCCCCCCTTCCGTCTTTGTCCACAAAATCCTACAAGAATTTGTAGCCTTCAATTGGTACATCCTCAAAAAGTGCAATACGCCCTTTTGATCATTGCAGGAGGTACCTTCCTCTTAACCACAGAAATTCAACTCAAATATCTCTTCCCTGAATTACCAGCACACTATTAAATGAAGACGGTAGACACTGAAGTATCAAACAACATTGCATCTAACGGGGAAATCAAGCAAGTTCTCAAAGCTATACCACAAGAATGGATGGATGTCCTGCAAGGAACAAACCTCTCCCTTCAAGCCAACCACAAAAATTCTGGAGCCCTACCAAAGCAACACAAGGTCCGTCCGCTCTCATTTACAAGATCACAGACTTTACCTACCCATTCACAGCCGAACCACTCATTGTCGACTTAGACCTAAAACTAAGGGAAGCACCTGAGAATTCAAACCAAGTATTATCCCCAATCAAATGGACTCCAGTTCACGTCCAGGAGAATGAATTCATTGGTTATAGCAACAACACTGACCTAGCCGCCTGGGGACTCCCAACAAACACCCCGTCTCTCTCCTCACTCTACAAAACCCTCCTACACCAACTCCTGAAACCAACTACATTCTGGTTGAAATGGGCACACGTTACTCTCCCCACAAGCCCTACTGTATACCGCCAGACCCTCCTCAAAAGAACCATGCTTGGACCACAAGAACAAGACGTCCTCCTCCAAATAAGCTTAAGATCAATCCAGTTTCATTTTAGACTACGTTTCCTCCCTGTCCCCTTCATAACAGTGTGTCCACTATGCCACAGATATTTAGAAACAATAGAACATGCCTTCCACAACTGCACAAACCTCTGACCCACGATAATCCGTCTTCTTCATAGTAAAGAACTAATTTTCCTGACCCAAAAGGAGCACCCTTTCTATTTCACCCAGTCGGCTCACCGTTACCAATGGTGGTAGCTACATCAAGCAACCACCTTCCAAGAAATCTGGATCCTCAGATGCCGTATCTCCCACAACAAAATACAAAACCCTTGTTCTTTACACCCAATCCTACGACACACCATCCTCTCATCTGTTGAAGAACAAATCAACCTTCATTACACACTTAGCCACAACTAACACGACAGCCTCCCTCTGTTCATTACAAAAAACACTTAGAGAGCTGACAACTCCACCAGAAATATGCAAAATGTACAGCAAATTCCATTCCCCACACACGGTTATTGCCCCTCGAATGCGGCACATCTGGCCAAATCGTCAACCAGAGGATGGGCATTTCCACGAGTTACTCAACGAGTAATGCAGGAACCCCCTAAACCACACGGTCATGACCGTTGGTTTGAAAACTTGCCTTCGATGGTGGATAATAGTGGGTTCAATTCCCACATACCCCTGGGACAGCGTCCCAGGGCACCTACCCTGGTATGGCATAAGCCATACAGAACACAGCTTCGCTGAAAGTTCACCCGAAAGGTGTAGGCAGGGGTTGACCACCAGAGGAGGCCAGTTTTTGGGCCAAGTTAAAAGTCCTTCTCCCGCTGATGTGGTTCCTTCCTCCTCTGGTCCCTCTTCTTCTCCCTTCTCTCCTGTCATTTTGCTGTCTGACACTCTCCACAACTCCCCATCCAGTTCTCCAGCTAGGACTTCCCTGGATTTTTCATCAGCGCCATCCCCCTCTACGTCCTCAGATTCCACGTCATTGTCCCGCAGCACTCTGACACAGTCCCCTGCTACTGTCTCTGCACAGTCGCCCTCACGTGCCATTCCTGACTCACCTCCGGCGCCTGCTCTACAGACCTCTGCGTCAGTTGGTGTGACAGAATACCCTCCTGTCTCTCATGCTCCTCCAGTTGGGCCAAGCCATACACTCGCGGAGGACGAATTCGCTCACTCCCACAGCACTCTGCTTCTCAGTCCTCCCAGCCCTCTCAGCGTCGCACTCGCTCCAGTGCATCTTCCATTGCAGCCGGCTCTTCTACCCGACCTACTTGCATGGATGCACTCGGACTGGCTGTCAGCGTCTTCCACCCTAACTTGGCTGTGGGTTATGCCCTCATGGCTCACGAGTTCCACAGTACCCTTGAGGCCTTGCTGGCTACGTCGCCGCCTGTTTTTTGGCGAGTGGGCTACCTTCACTTCCCCTAGAGACTACAACAGTTCGACGGGCCCGTAACATGGTTGATGCTGACCTTGGGAGAAGTCCATGCAAGAGGAGCTTACTACCCTCAATGAACATGGGGTCTTCGAACTTGTCGATCTCCCAGCAAGTCGCAAGGCTGTCTCAGCACGATTTGTTCTCCGGCGCAAGTTGTAGCCTGACAACAAGGTTGACAGGTACAAGGCCAGGCTCACTGCCAAGGGATTCTTTCAGATTCCAGGCATCGACTTTGATGAGAGGTTTGCTCCAGTCGGGTGGTACACCACCGCCCCTGATCTCTTGAGCCTATTTGCCAAGCATGACTGGGAACTGGAGTAGATGGACATCAACAATGTGTTCTTGCATGGACGGCTGGATGAGGAGATCTACATGATACAGCCCCCTGGCTTAACGAACAGCATGAACAAGGTCTGGTGGTTGCATAAGGCCCTGTATGGGCTCAAGCAGTCTTCCCGGTTTTGGAACAAGGACCTTGATCCGGCTTGATTGCTCCTTGGCATGGAGCTTGAGTGTGACTGCCAGTGTCGCATGCTACGTGTGCACCAAGCTGCCTACACCCGCAGCTTGGGGGAGGGCATTGCCTCCTTGTTGACTGACACTCCCAGTGCGTCCACACTGATGACTCCAACAGGTTAGTGCCTGCTGAAGTTGCTCAACACCTCCCAGCTGGGAGAGCTTGTGGACGTCACTGACTACCTCAGTGTGAGCCGGTCTCTGATGTACCTTGCCAGCACCACCTGAGTGGACGTGGCCTTCTCGATCAGCTTCCTGGCTCTCTTCTCCCAGTAGCCTCATCAGAGGCACCTCAAGGCAACGCTACGTGTCATTCGTTATGCATTGTCCACTGCGCACATAGGACTGTGGTATAGATCACAGCCCTCTGTGGTTGTTGATGGTTATACGAACAATGACTGGGCTCATGACACCGATGCACGCAGTCGCACTGGCTACATATTTCTTGTTGGTGGGATTGCTATCTCTTGGAAAAGGGGGAAACAGGAATGTGTTCCACGCAGCTCCAATGAGGTGGAGTATGTAGCGCTCGGAGAAGGTACGTGTGAAAGTGGTTGGCTGTCCCACCTGCTGCAACAGCTTCGTCTGTCCATCCGTTGTATCACAATGCGCTATGACAAACAAAGCACCAAGGCAATCGCTAAGAATCATCGCATGCATCACTCACGCACTAAGCACATCAACACTGAGCATCACTTTATAAGCAAGCACATTGCCGCTAGAGAAGTTCAGGTTGTTTGTGTCAACACTCATCAACAGCGTACAGACTTTCTCACCAAAGCTCTTAGCAGTGGGATGCTCAAGGCTGCTGTGCATGCTCTTGGTCTGCTACGTGCACATGATGCTCCTGGCTGATGTGCATACTCCTTCTCAGTCGCTTTCATTGTGCAACTTTGTACTGCTTTGCTCTCAGTGGTGTGTGGGTTGTCCGTCTATGGGTCAAGGAGGAGTGTTAGTTGAGACTGTGAGACACGCAAGTGACCTCTTGACTCCGTCCATACACACGCACCATCACTGCAGGTAACTAAACTGACATGAAGCTCAAGGCACACACGTGGTGGACTATGCATCGCTAGTGTCTCAGCCAGGTGCAATGTTGGCGCGAGCTCCATCACGTCCAGTTGTGCGTGAGGGCAGAATTGCTGGTTCCAGCATGTTATGGTTAGAGTTTACCTGGCTAACATTAGAAAGTCACATACAGGTAGACATGCATCCATATGTTTTTATGGTCGATGTGGTTTTCTTCATGGTTTACATGTGTGCCTAGCTAGTAGTGTTTGTGTTGAGCACTGGGTTGCTGATCCTATGGGACCACACTCTTGGTTACGTCAGAGTGTGAGAAAACCACGGCAGCATCTTGCCAACCGCTTCGGTTCAACCCCGAGGTGGCGGCCGGGCCCCACGTCAAGCCACTTGCGTGGGTGGCCCGGTTAACCAGATGCTATCACTTTTCTTGCTTGTGACTCCCATCTGTTGTTGTTGACTCTCGCAAAAGCTTCACACAAGGCTTCTTACTCCTTGCTGCCTAGGCCGCCGTGGTTCTATAGTTTTCACGTGTATGCTAGGCAGCTGAAGCCGATAGTCAACACTCCCTACAGTTCTACAATGTTTGGATTTTGGACAGTTTTCTGACTACATGAAATCCAATCCAATCTGACCTTGAAACTAAACTTTCTTTATCCACTCCGATCCAATCTGAATCCGATCCGATCCGAACCGACAGTGGTTCTGACTCGAATAGCCGAATCTGAAAACATCCGGTTCAATATCTGACCCGATTCAACAACCTTGGTCCATGCTGTGCAGCTCACAAGTAAGCATGGAAGTGGGTTGGCAATACGTAGCATGCTATATAGTTCTAGTTGCAATACACTCATTGCCATAAGCACATTGGGGCTTGCTAATGTGCCAGCAAGTACGTCGTAGAATAGAATGTGTTCCTGGTTGTCTGTGAGATAGAACACCCCTGGTCCAAATTTGCGCCGGTATGTGGCCTTTAAGTTTTGCATGGTCTAAGAAGAGGCCTCCGTGAAATCACAAAGAGGCTGGAAATGAGGTAGACACATACAAGAGGCTGAAGGCATAGGGGAAGTATAGCCAGGTCTTCATGGCCAAGTACATGAGTGAGCCAATGAGGTGCAGGTAGAGGGTCACGAAACTTCCCTCCCCAGATCTACTAGATCCTTGAACTTCAAGGTTTTATGCCCATTAAGTGTGATCAGAGTGGGGACAATTAAAAAGGCTGCAAGAATGCCGTCAACGTGCTCCTCCACATCGCGTGAGCAATGTGGCTGATGAACGTGCAAGGACCAATGACAACGCTCCCTCATGCTCTCAACATGCCACTCCCTGGTATTACATTTGGTGTGCAGATTGTAGCATTGCCCTCAACACCTTCATGACCTGAAGCTCTGAATACGTTATCAGGGGGTTGTGGATGTAGACCAGTATGGAGTCGTGAGGTGCTAGAGAGAAATGTATCAGCACCTCTCTGCACATGGCCTGACTGTCAGAGGGTGTCTGTAATCTCCTGTATGCAGTGGCAAGGTGGCCTTTTTATGTCATACAAGAGCTTTCAAAAGCATTAGACACGGCCTGTGTTATCATCAATGCCATGTAAATCTCCTTTTTGAGCTTCTCATTCAGGATGACATTGTTTGTTCATGTAAACCTGGAAAATATCCCACGTGTGCTACGTCACAAAGCTTAGAGGTCCCTTGGCTGTGTTCATCCGACCAATGGGTGAGAACATGCTAGTGTATTCAATATCTGAATCCTGTGAGAACCCCGCTCCTGTCAAGGGGGGCTTGCAGCCATCCACTGAGCTTTGTACATAGGAACCTCTTGGCCTTGACAGCCCTGAGGCATGGTGGAGGTTCCAAAAGCTCGTAGACTCCACGGAAATTGAGAGCCTGGAGCTTTTATTGACACGCCATGCACTACCAAGGAGCTTTGGTGCAGAGCTTTGGTTGGTATCAACATGTGCAACCGACAACGGGCTGGCCTACCCAAGGGCCAACCTAGTGGGAGAAGCAGGATCAACCGTGGAAGATACATGAACACAGAGGCCAAGGGCTTGGGTGTCAGGGTCACCACTATGCACAGTTGCTTTCAGTAGAGGCTGCATTCGGCTTCAAGGGCCAGAGGTGTAGGAGGTGCTGGGATCAGGCGACAAGGAGGAGTGCCATGCAGAGGCAGGCCACTTTGGCTTGAAGGCAGGTGATAGCACAAAGTGCAGAGAAAAAGAGAGCAGACGATGCTAACATGAATGGAGGTGAGGTTCACACAGATGATAGTGACATAGGGGTTGGAAAAGGTGTAGACAAAAGTTTAGGAACATGGGTAAACACAGGTGGCAGTGCAGGCATAATGACAGGTGCAGGCAAAAATATAGGTATAGGTACTGGTTTAGATGCATGTGTGTGTGTGGATGAAGGCACAGTGATGAGGCCCATTGCGAGTTTCACACGGCAGAATCGGTCTTAAATTCTCCTAGCCCCTGAGACTAAAAACAACAGAAGTGTGAGGTGAATGCGGGGCAAGAATTCAAATCAAATCACTACAGATGCAGTGTTCAAATAACACCATGTTGCAAGATTCCACAGTCTTTCCATGCTCTGGATCCCAAAGGTGTCAGGCTTTGGAGCGAGGCACGACACCGAGGTGAACATGCGCCCATTGGGAGAAAGCATGGACTCCTATTGCTCAGAAATGAACCAGATATAGGCAAGGGAGTTGGTTGGAGGCCGGCTTGGTGATCAAACCATAGCTTGTACAGTGTGACGCACAAGGGAGATGCTCATGTGGGATGCAGCCACATCATGTAGGCAAATCACTCAAAGCTGAAGGACTCTAGAAGACCGCTCTCAATCTGCATTCTATGGACTGCATCATCCTTGGTGTGGTGCCAGTAATCTGACCTACCGTTCTGCTCGGATGTGTTTGATGACGAGTCGTGGTGATAATCACCATGATAAGCAAAGAACCACTTCATTTCCACATGCATCGCACTCGGCTCAGGTATGTTTGAGAGTGTATCAATGTGTTGCTTGCTCCTACTCGTGTGTTCCCATCCACTACATATCTTTGCACTGCATTGACCAAAGTGATGTCGACACAAAGCAGCAATGAATTGATCTCTTCACCATGCTCCTCAGCAGTGGTATGTTCTAATCCACCACTTTTTCTGTTTGCATGCTGCATGTGTATAACTCTCCTCGCTGAAGTGATCTGTATGCTCATTATCCCTCTTGCAGTTCTGCCCTGGAATTTTTCATGTTGTTGATGAGCCCTTCTCTGTACCCCTCTCTTGCATGTGGGTTTTATGTCTGTGGGCCATGCGGAAGTGTTGACCTCTTCAAATGTCCCATGTGCACACACATATGTAGGAGAACAAATGAAAATGACTGTTCTCCCAATGGGAATCCCATAGCTCAAGCTGTCTCTCCTTTGCCTCATTGGAATCACAAGAAAAATCAGTCTTCTTGCTTGCATGCTCCTGAACTTTGTGCATGTCCACATACACTTTAGGATGATGTTGAATGCTTGTATGCATGAGTGGGTGACTTATGTGCTGTGTTACTTTCTAGTTCTCCTTTGCTGATATTGCCCGGGTCATGCTGCCAGATTTTTCTGGCAGCAGCTGCTCTTTGTTTATCGTGTGAGGCCTGGCTCAGCCCCAAGAGTGGAAGCAAGTCACACCCATAATTTTATGTGTGAGTGGGACTTTCTTTACTTCATGTGACACCTAGATACTCTTACCCATGTGTTTTATTCATTTCGCTCATATTTTGAATTCACAAGCTTGATCCATGGTGCTCTCCATCGCTCCCTTCCTTTTTTCCTCACCTAAAGTCACTACCAACAGTTGGTCATCTGCATGAGTGTGGAAACAGCCCAGAGGTCATTATGTGTCTAGACCAAACAACACCAACCCCATGACCCAAGTATAGTATTCTTACACATGCGCACAGAAAGACAACATACAAGAAAATGGAAAAGCAACCTGTCAATAAAGATGATAAGGAACAATAGCCAAGCACGAAAACTTTCAATTGGGCTCGTCGGAATCAGAAAACATATCAACGGCATGGGCACCCATGTCGTTGTTGCGCTTGCCATTGTTCTTTTCCTTTGTTAGAAATTCCACACGCTATTCATGCGTATCAGCCCACATAGATGTGGCCACTACCACAGCAGGAAAAGGTTGTACCAAAGAGAACCACATTGAGCAAGTACAATATAGTCAATCCTCCTTCTCCTCCAAGGAACCCTAGAAAAGACTATGAAGCACAAAGGACACCTGTCCCCAAGAGGGAACACATGGACACATCTTGTGAAAAAATCAAGCTACATAATGATGATCACACTCCATTTCAAAAACACACCAGGAAGCATACTGAGCTCGGATGCCAGCGAAGGAAGTACGTTCAGAAACTACCACCACCACTTTCACACATCGCTCTCCCCACCAGCCAAAAAAACAAATTCTCTGTACCCAAACCATAGCCGCCAACCACTGGACAAAGGCCCAACAATGCTGATCCAGCCCCTCATGATCTCCAACACAAGAGGAAACAACAACCATCCTTGAATCAACTCCAAGGCCACCCATTAAATCTCCACCTTTGTCTCATCTGCATCCGCTACTACCTGATCCCGATCCGTGAAGGCATAGTGAATCAGATCACTTTTGTGCATTACATGGCCAATTTGTTAGGTGCCTACTTTAGAGTACCTTTCAGTGAATACATTTTGTGTCACAACAAGATATGTTTGTACTTGTGGTTGTGTTTTGATATGTCCATGGCAGTACTCGCCTAAAATGATTTGATGTATTGTCATGTAATGTAGTCGTTGTTGGTAGATCTCTTCCGTTGCACACCCATCTTTTATAAAAATTTCTGAAAAACCTTTCTGGGAATCAAGTACTTCATTGCCACATTGAATTATTCGGGAAGTACTATGGTCTTCCTGGGATATTGACACAAAAGACAGTTTTTTATAAGACGTGTTGCATTCGGACCCTCCTCCTCCCTCCTCCCCTCCATCCTCCCCCTGTCCACCCCCTTCCATCTCCAAAATTCAAGATTTTATCAGAAGAATGTAGCGGAGAGTATATTCTGATGACCCAAAAGCACACAAGTGTACATTCTACTGTTTTTTATGATTGAAGAGGACTCATATCCTTCCATGTGCTAGTGTATGAATCATCTGCCCCAAGCTACACTTCCCAATACACTTGGTAAGTAACTTGAGTCTTCTTTATTGATGGGGGAACTCAATGAGCTACCCGGATGCAGACCCACCCCCCCAACCCCCTCCCAAAGCTGGGAAGTGTAATTGACACAGCATACTGGAAAATGTAATTGATGGATACCCAACAAATTACACTTGTTAATTGTACTCAAATTAAAATAGAATGACCAAGATTTTTCTGTAGATCTCTGGAATTGATAGTTTTTTGTAATCCTCTCTCCAAATTTTCAACAATTATTGTTGATGAAGTGGTGGACTAGATCACAATTGTTCAATACGTAACATCGACCGCTCTCAAATTTTCTTGTTGACGACGGCTCACAAACAAATCACATTGCCAATAACAAAACATAATTTATTGGGTTTGATGCCAAGAACCCATCAAACAAGATCCATCATGTACCAAATGTCCCCCCTCCCATCTTTTTTCCAAGGTAGCGGAACTTAAGTAGCTAAATTTAGCAGGGAGTGTACGGTGATGAACCTAAAAAAACTTACACTACTGTAACTTCTACGACGTCTTTCAGTTTTGTAAGAAATTCATGTCCTTCGATGCACTAATGTAAAATCTCATCTTACCTCCAGTAACACTCTGCAATACACTTTCCTACTACAATTCAGCCTTTTGGAGGGAGGGGAGGTCAATGGGATACCCGGATGTGGAGAAATCTTCTCTCCTCATTGTGGAATGTGTATTGGTAAAGTGTATTGGGAATTGCAGCTGATGGACACAAGAACCAAAATTGTAATGAACTAGAAATGTAAAATAATAGATTGATCATTAGAGATATAAAGAATCTACATGTTGTTTGTGTTCCTCTATCCAGATCCTCCATGTTTAATCTAAGTATACCTGGACTTGATCAGAATCACTTGATATGCAATATCAACTGCTATTGGTTTTTTCTTGTCAAAAATGCCTCAACTACATCTCGCATGACCCAAACTGAAACATCATCCGCATGGCTTGATGCTGAAATTCCATCAAACAGTAACCAAGATGTTTCAGGTGCCCCTCCCCTCTCATCCCAGACTTTGGGAACTTATTGGGAAACTGTAGCAAGGAGTGAGTCATGAAAATCCCACAAAACATTGGACAGTGTAGCTGATGGAGACACAGCAAAATGCACCAGTGCATTAGACTGCATTTGTAAATCAACATATGTTGACCATCAAACGATGAATATCTACATTTCTCTCTCCCAATGTTATCCATTTATTGCAATGGCTCCATATAATATTAGATTTTTTTTTAATGTTACATCCTCATCTGTGAGTCCAAAATGATCATTCAATCATGGGGATTGAAGCTTGGACGACACTCGACTACTCATGAATTTGAAACTTTCATGTTTACAACACTTTGAAGAATACCACAAATTTCCAAGTTTCCACCGCTTGTAGAAGCCTTTTTTTTTTTTTCAAATGATGCTCGAATGGCGGTCAAACTGCTGCTTGAGCAGCAGCCGCGTTATCACTTGAGCGGCAGGCTATCCAGATACTCCTTAAGATGGCCTAGTTTTTGGCCCGATGTCTCGTAGAGCTGCACGTATCTTTTTCTTCGTANGATGCTGAAATTCCATCAAACAGTAACCAAGATGTTTCAGGTGCCCCTCCCCTCTCATCCCAGACTTTGGGAACTTATTGGGAAACTGTAGCAAGGAGTGAGTCATGAAAATCCCACAAAACATTGGACAGTGTAGCTGATGGAGACACAGCAAAATGCACCAGTGCATTAGACTGCATTTGTAAATCAACATATGTTGACCATCAAACGATGAATATCTGCATTTCTCTCTCCCAATGTTATCCATTTATTGCAATGGCTCCATATAATATTAGATATATTTTTTTAATGTTACATCCTCATCTGTGAGTCCAAAATGATCATTCAATCATGGGGATTGAAGCTTGGACGACACTCGACTACTCATGAATTTGAAACTTTCATGTTTACAACACTTTGAAGAACACCACAAATTTCCAAGTTTCCACCGCTTGTAGAAGCTTTTTTTTTTTTTTCAAATGATGCTCGAATGGCGGTCAAACTGCTGCTTGAGCAGCAGCCGCGTTATCACTTGAGCGGCAGGCTATCCAGATACTCCTTAAGATGGCCTAGTTTTTGGCCCGATGTCTCGTAGAGCTGCACGTATCTTTTTCTTCGTACTCAAGTACACAGGAATTGATAAAACCATTAAAATTCATGTGTGAAAACACACCAAAAAGTATTCTTTCAATAAAAAAAATAAACTGAATGTGAGACCAATCAGTAGATTTTTCATGTCTTCAACATATAGAGACAGAATTTGCAAGGAATGAAGTGTCAATTCAAACACATACCATAGTGTGTTTTCAACCAATTGAGCAATGAGGAAGAATTTTTCATGCAATTTCAATATAATTCCTCTTCATGTTCCATGATTGCTATGAATACACTTTGCTTGTACACTGGAAGAAGACCGTTTCTTTTGGGGTTGTTGGCCATTGTTGGAACACTCGTGGCACCTAGCATCCAAACATTCTCCAACTCTGAATCCATGAGAGCCTATTCCGGCCTGAGTCTGCTCTTCTTTCCAAGCCAGTGTGATTTTCTCCATGACTCAGAGATTACTCCCTGCAAAAAAAAATTGTCCCATCCCTGATCACATAATAGACTTGTGGCGGCCAGCGCATCACCCAAGTGGGTCAAGGATGTCAAGGGGGAGTTGGAGAGTCTCCAGAAATCCAAATGGAAGCTTAAAACATAGTTTTTCACTGAGGAGGAATCCACCAAGGAGCATGTGCATTATCCTCTGAGAGCCGCTTCTGGCATAAGAGCCCCCCCAGCACTCACTCACTTTCCAATGCCTTCAGTCCCCGAAGTGTAGAATTGAGTGATTGATCCAGTCATTAAACCACTGAGGTCAAAGAGCTCATCTGCCCTTATCACCTCCGAGGATGAAAGCATTTGCAGTACTAGAAGGAATACACATGCCATATCCCAAAGTAGGCAAAGTAGGCTTGAATCCTGTTTGTCAAGGATACACTGACCAAGCAAGATGAACAGCTGATGAAAAAGCCCAACATGGAAGCTTCCCGCACAGCAATACTGGAGGAAGCACAGCAGCCTTGGCAGCATCAACGGAGCCTTCAGGTCCCCTTCAAGGCTCCAGAGACAGCGGCAGTGCTGCCTACTATGGCTACCATCATCCGTGCAGCTTCCTTGAAGCTATGCAAACATGCAATTCTACACAGGCGCCTACAGCCACTTCTAGACGTGCGGTGGCAATGAGAGGAAAAAAACAGGAAAAACAAGGAAGAGAAAAGGGAGATTTGTGGGGGAAAGGGACGTCCCACTAGCAGCCACGGAAGGGGCAGCAGGATAGGCAGCAACAGCAATGGTAGTGGTGGCTGCAGTGCCCGAACTCCCACTCTTACTCCCACTCTTAATCCTACTTCCTCTCTCTCTCCCTGTTCTCCTCTTAGTCCTATCGCAAAAGGAGAAGGTTCATTAGGAGTAACAGCAGGTGCAGCGGTAGCAACACCTATCACAACTAGCGTTGTCCAATATCCATGTCCTGGGATGCTCACAATAATATGCTAACAGGGTCACAGTTGTTGATGTAAGCATTCATGTTTTTTCCCCCTGTTTTTAGCTAAGAGGTTGAATTCAATTAAAGATTTCCAATTCCCTAAAAAACGAAGTCAAAACTGAAATCCTTTTTTTTTGCATGACATCGCTCTCACCCTCTTGTTCTCCCCTCACTCAAGGGGTACAAAAGACTAGCCTCATCTGTCCCTTCCACATCCCTTCATCCTTCCATTCATCACTATGTAGCCTCGCTCATTCCTACCTCTTTGCCTCACACATCTCCTCTTTGACTTTTGACTTTGTCATCGGCACCATTCCCCTTTCAGGGTTGGTTTCATCTTTATCCAAGCCATAACATAGCAAACACAGCACACTGTTGATGGACCCCCATACGCAGGAAAGACTCTAGCTTGTTTTGCTTGGCAGAGTTAGCCTCGCGTGGTGGCGGCTTCAAAACGATCCCGACAGATGGGAAATGCTGCAAATTAAACTGTGCCATTGACCTCGCAGTGGTGGTAATGCACATTAGTTTTCCAGTGTACATTGTATACTATACAGAAATGTAACTTCCAGGAAATACACATATCTCACGTACACCAGATAGAAAATTCCATGACATACACATACCCCACGTACACAAAAAGACACCTTTCCAGAAACTACATTACTCGACCAGCACCTCCCACATACAATGCCCTACTCCTCCCTCCCCCATCTCCCCCCTCACCCCCCTCTCACATTCACGTACACATCTGAATTAGAGTATTGTACACTAGTGTGCATAAGCACGCATCTTTCCATATACTCCCCCCCTACACTCACCATATACGATCACCCCCCCCTCTTCTCCCACATTCACGTGCACATATGAATCAGGGCATTAGACAATAGTGTACATGTAGCAACCATCACCCCGTGCACTCCCCTCATACACTTGCCATATAGAATCCCCCCTCGCCCCTCGCCCCCCACATTCACTTGCACATGTGAATCACAACATTATACACAAGCATACGCTTAGTACACATCCACATATGCACTCCTCACATACACTCACCACATACAACCCCCTCCCCCCTCATTCTCTTACACCACATACATCTGAATCGTAGCATTATGCGATAGTGTACATTTAGTACCCATCTCCCCATACACTTACTCCATAAACTCACCATATGAAACCCCCTTATCCTTCCAATATTCACTTGCACATCTAAAGCACAAAATTCTACATCAGTTAGCATATAGCACCAATCTCCATACAGGCTCCATCCACACGCCAACCACGTAGGTACACTCCATGTTGGAAATATCATGTAACCTTCAAACATCACCATACAAAGCTATACATCCATATGATGTTATGCAAAAGAACCCTGATTAACCATACCTCTCACAATGATATGACAGTGATATGGCATGTGCTCTCATTTTTGTAGCGAAAGCTTCATTAAAAGAATGGGCTTGCACAATTTCCACATGAGATGACACAACCAAATGCTCCAACACGGTAACATCTATGGGTTGTTCTGTGGCCAACAACAGAAGCCAAACGTAGGCCCTCAGAAAAGTCGTCCAAGGATGAGACACGAATGGTCGCCTCATCTATTTCGGCTGAGACGAGCCGCACCACAAATGGGTGAGGTTGTCATAGGGCATGGACATAAAACAATAATCCTAACGCTAATTGATTCACGTGGCATTGCCACGCTAGAACAGGACCCTAGCGCCAAGCTAAGAGTGGACAAGGAGTGACGCGATGGAATTTCCATCGCAGCACTCCTTCCACCTAGAATCCAACCATGGATGTTTTCCAGGCTAGATTCCAGCCAGACTCTAGCCGAATATATTTTTCTGGGATTTGGCTCCTCGAAACTTGAGCAGCGAGTACCCAAAGCACCCGATGATTGCTTAAAAACCATTTGTTTCCATTAAAATAGTCCGTACGCTACCGTCCCGGTTCATCTTTGCTCAAGGAGGTTTGACCATCACGTACTTTGTGATGCAAACCATGCAACGAGAAGTACAAGCAAGATCACATGTGTGAAATCTTGACATCCGCGACACGTTCATGTCACAATCAGGCACAATCAACCACACATGTATATGGTTCTTGTGATTATGATATTTTGCATACAACACTCAGTGTTGATTGCGTGATCCTTTTTCTCTTACCAAGATGAGACACATACAATCATTGTAAGTTCTTCAACAGTGTTGGTGAGTCTTCACTAAGGACTCGTCACACTTTTGTATCACTAGTACAATCAATGCCTTTTTGGGACGTATGTATTCAAAAATGTCTTGCCATCTTGAAAGAGGATACATGGGATGAATTTTCCCACATTTTTTGTGGTATGTGTTCAGCAAGCTGTTGTGATGACGCCTCCTCCTCCTTTGCAAGGAGCGTCCCTGCGACCAATTAATCGAGAGTCTCCGCAAAAACTATCCAGGTCGCCACAATATTTCCCATGTCATTTGGACATGATCTCTTCCAAGGGGTTGTTGCCAAGGTGGTACCTCCCCGCAACATTGTCAATACATGCAATCTAAGATCGGCACATCAGTCCTCTCAGTTTGTAATTAAGTGTTCATGACCACACGAAGGTCTACCATACCTCTTTTAGCACCCGTGGATTGGTTGACTGAACTCAACCAAGCTCCACCAAGCCCATGCAACTTGCATGCTAGCTTTATCTTAGGTTTGGGAAGCACCAAGTTCCTAAGACATGGTTGCCAAGCACACTTGTTTTTCCTTTCAAGTATTGCAATCTTTTTTAAGGAGACAACATTGATCTTCTGGCATGCGCAATTTTTGTTCACTTCCGTCATTAAACACGGCAATGCTCTGACCTACATGATCTTGGTTTCAACCATCATCTCCTCATTTATGTCTGAAATGGGTACCGTAGGCCACCACTAAGTCCTTGTTAAAAGCACACTGCTTTTGAACTAGGTTAGCGGAGATAACTGATCTCAACGACCATGGATTCTATCCACAAACAAAGTTTTCATCATACAGCATTCACTAGACGGGTGTACTATGATCACAATCATTGCGGTACATGTTAGAAGGACACTTTTCCGATTTCAACTCCATGTGATTGTGATGAAAAACTTCCAAATCACATCCGGTGATCTTGGAACAACTAGTTCCTTAATCTTTTCACGATTATGTAATCACAGTCGAAGGTTCCATTCGACAACCCATCAATGGATTATGTTTGCCAAGTTGCAACAATCAGTATTGCTTCAATGTCTCCTATTATGTACGTTCGGTACTTCCACTCAATAGAGTATTTATCATATGCCATATCCGAAGTCCTTGTAGAGGGTATCACTCTCATCGAAGACATCTGCCAAGCTACCACAATCCTCGATATCACCGTAGCAACATCCAAAAACATATTGTACTTGCATTCTGCAACGTACATTGATTAAAGCATCCCCAAAACCAAGGGGCTTGAGTCACTTCATCATGACCTTTCGGGCTAGTGAAGCATGGTTCAACTACACTACCCAGCTGCTCGGAGATTTTGATATGAAATAATTTTGCCCTAGTTGAAGTTGATCAAATTTTTCTTGCACGTCGAATTCAAAAGGCTATCAAAACAACTTAAAAACCCATTAATCAAGTTTATGGGACCAGCCATGGATTTTACTCATGAGTAGTCGGGGCTCCTATTTTGCCTTCTTTGGTGGTGGTAGTGCTTGCACGCAACGGAAACAAGAGGCAGGTGTTGCATGCAAAGCGTGCATAGGGTTACACAGTAACCGAGCAAAAGTATTCATATTGGTATCTCTTAAGAGGCTAAATAATTGCCCGCAATCTGGACCACATAATGGAAGGTTTGCCATGAGAATTTACCTCATCCATGGAAACAAGAATTGGTTGTAAATGGACTGCCAAACTGTCACCCGCATTCGTTCAAACTATTTTTTTGTTGCCTATTGTGTATGGTTTAGGCGAACTCTGTCTAAATTACATCAAGCTACGCTAGTTTTTTTTTCAGCTTTTGTGGATGTATAAGCGGAAAAAAAACCAACCAAAAAGTGAACGAATGCAGTTGAAAGTATAGTATTATGTATAACAATTCACCAACATGTTGAATAAGTACCTCAAAAGGTATTTCTTCTCTTTTTTATGAACATGGTTTTATCTTATGGTTAACTTTTTTAAATGTTATCAAATTGTTCTTGTATTGTGAACATGCTAGTTTCACACGTTTGTTATGAGCTTCACTTAAAAAAATGTTATCGTTGAGAAATTTGGATGAATCTTGAATGTTTCCTTATTATGAGCTTCACTTAAAAAATTACATGACGTAATTATAGGCATAATTTGATTTATTTACCTTATTGCATGACAGTGGTTGAATTTCTTTTCTTTCAATTGCATTTTGACCCTGCTTGAAGCCGGGGTCACGAGTCTCAAGAGTTTAGCATTACAACCAGTTATGTGAAACAGCACAGGGCGAGGCCAAGGGGGAGCGACTGGAGGGCCTAAACATACCGTCCGTACCATTCTATCCTAGCGTCGGACCACTCATTCCTTACTATCCGGGGTCTGTCCGGAATTCTAGGTCAAAGTCCGTGATTTTTTTTGTCTGGGCCGACCTCACCTATGCGTCCGTGGACACGGGGGGGGGGGGGGGGGGGGCATACAGTCCGACTGATACTTGCGCCCTGATTGGTGGATATGGCAGAAAAACGACCGATCCACCAATCACGATTTTCTCGAAGCCTCTTTTGGCCACGAACCGATTGTAATAGGTTACTATGTAACCCAAAAATGGCCAGCGAAGAACATCGAGGAGTCCAAGTTCTTTCGTTTGTGCATCTATGTTCGGAGTATCAAATATTCAAGTGCAAATTTGAGAGAAAAAAACATCTGTTTAACATGCCGTAAGAAAACACGTACATCGGCTTCTCTTGCAGTAGAAAGCGGAGAATCTGGAGGTCGACGCGCCCTTGATCGCACAGATTCTGACCAGAATCTGTCTGGTCCACTACGCGCACATGCCACAGCAGATGGCGTGCTCGCCAATGGAATGGCGACGTCGAAATCACAGCTCACAAAACATGTGAACTAGGCCTGACGTCGAAACCAAAGGACTACCGAGTAACCGCCAGTCGACATCAACCGAACACCAAATGTATTGAACCCAAGTCGAAATCAAGGAACATTAAATTTTAAAAAGCCTATAAATTGAATTCAATGAGTAGTAGGGTATAGCCGTTATGATCTTTTTTGGAGATTGGTTTGTTACAAAAAATCAGTTGTTGGATTTGTTTTGCACACCAATACCACATACCACATTGTGACACGGTACACGAATAGTGTACCGTGCCACAATGCCACTAACTTTGAGGCATTTCTCAAAAGAATGGAAAAATCCGATGAGAAACATCATTTCTCAAGGCACATCTTGAAGAGTACTTTCACATCAACATTTGGTTATGACACACTGGTTGTTCTTTTGTTTCAATGTTGATTATGAATCGTTATGTGGTCGGTTGGACCACCAAGATGTGGATGCTAACACACTGTTAGCATAAAGCTATTGGCTTATAGGTCATTTCCACGGTCACAAGCTTTAGACACAAAACCTAGACCTTTTTGTAATCCCAACTATGTTGAGGTTGGTTTGTGAAAAAACTATGAGATCCACATAGTACTATGGAACTCCATTAGTAGGAAAGGAGTGTCGCTTATTCTTTGTTGAAATGGAATTTTCACATAACTGTGAATTAACTCATGTCACCGTCATTGGTTCATGAACTCTTTTCTATCAATGTCCATTACATGTTCACTCATTGAGTAATGATAAACTGAAGGTGTTACCTTCAAATCTGTTCATATTTGACATTGAGTCGATCTCGTCATGCGCCAGAGAGTGATTCTTGCAATCTTCGGCCACTGCACCATGGTTCCTTAAACCGTTGAGGACCCATGAATGAGTCAACACCCCTATCTGATGCATTTGCAATCCCCACTGACAATTATACTTATCTTTTTTAAGAGGGTTGTCGCTACATTCATATACTTTTTTTCTCGTCGATAGCGGTCGGGTACCGTGATTTACATCCATCTTGAATGAGAAGGTTTTAATGTCGTTGAGAATTTATTCAAGTGTATCATCCTTGTTAGGTTCAATCACCGACCAATGTTTGCATTCGACATGAATAATGATGTATGAAACCTCCAAAAGATACTGATACATCCAATACACACTACGTACAGTAAGCGTGATGTCAATCCTTGAGGACTGAATTCGGCGTGGCAACACATCGCGTTTATTTCACATCTCATGGCATATTCATGATACGGGCTGAGTCATGAAATGATTGCATTTGCCATTAAACATTGTAGCAATGGGAGGTGCGAATGTTGTACAACACATCCTACACCAACCAAACTACTTGTTTGGTGAAATGGTGTCGCAATTTCTATCCAAACATCAGCTGAAATTGTCAGATTGTTCGAATTTCACAAAAATATTGTGATCATTTGTTCTTCCAACTTATCCATAACTTGATCAATGCACCAAAAGTTAGTGGATAAGGTTTTTGTACATGTCGTGCACGTTTTCCACACATGCCGTATACCCAAATTCATGTGGCTGAAGTACCATGGTATGAATCGCATACCTTGACCCATTGAAAAGAGGGTTGTCTCCATCACTAGGTCATGCGCTCTGACCATTTGCGGTCATGCAATCCATGCATGTTTTCAAACTTGTACTCAACCGACTAGGATTTTGTAGCACGTTCCATCTATGGATATGGAGGAGCTCGTCCACCTTTAGTATGGTCTAACTTTGAGGAAATCGTCCTCGTCACACATGTGATTTATCCGTTAAATCTTGGTTTTTACTTCTTTCAGAAGTACCTGCTATTGGAAAGACGGATCATCTAACTTCCAACGGTCTTCATCGTCGATGACGCTCGAGATCGTTGTGTTTTTGTTGCGCCGTTCTAGCATAGATCTAGTCACCGTAGCTGAAACTCGTTTCATGCAGTTTGTACATTTTACACTGTTGTTCTGACAGTGTGTGCTCTCTGGAGATTAAGCTTTAGTGTGTGGAGAGCACAGTCGCAGCGGAAAGGTAGACTTTGAGATGTCTGGAAGCCAGAGCTGGAAAAATCCACGTTAATGAGATTGAACTTAGTATAGGGTATTTATACTGTCCGGCTGGCTAGTCCTGGTCCTAGCGTGCTCCTCTCCTCTCCTCTCCTCCCCTCTCCTCCAGGATACTTCAAGGAAGGAGCAGTTCACAATTACTGGCTGTGCAGGTCGTGCGAGACATAATTCTCATGTGTGACAAGGTGACTGCCGCTCATCCCTCTTGGCTAGGAGAGTGTGCTAGAGGGTCAACTTTGACAGAGTGGATCTCAGTCCTCCCTTGGCCAAATGAGGCATATAAGGGCATGTTAGAGATCTGTGATCATGTGATTTCTCACTCAAGAGTCAATTCAGACATGTGCGGTCCCCGCAGTTCTACATTTGCTTCCGTAATTTCTGTCTGTGCAACCTGCAACTCCCTCTCACAAACAGTTGGTCCTGCCCAGGTGGCTCTTGGTGAGCCTGCCCCAGTTTCTATCAGTGGTATCAGAGCTAGAACAAGGCTTTGTCTCCTCCCTGAGGCATTCCTTGTACCTTGTTATGTGAGAGAGCCATTTGTGGGCTGGACGTTACACTACCATGGCGACATCCGCTTCTATGGTGGCCGGCTTTAGCATCGCCAAGTTCGAAGGCAAAAAAAAATTCAACTGGAGCAACAACATGAAGATGGTGCTAATGGAGAAGGGTCTCTGGAGCCACGTGGATGAGAAGGAGAAGGAATCAGAAGAAGGCTCCCTCTCTCCTGACGAGGCCCGTACCTACCGCGAGAAGTGTGATCGCGCCCTCAAAACCATCTACCTCCACCTCGCCGAACGGCAACTCCTCAACCGTGGCATCCTCATACCAAAGGAGGTTTAGAAAAAGCTTGAGTTGACTTATGTTTTCGATTCAATCCTTATGAACATGCAGCTGCATTGTCGCCTCCACAGAACCAGGATGGATGAGTCCGGATCCATGATTGACTACATCTCCATGGTGAAGTCTCTCTCTGACCAGCTTGCTGCAATTGAGGACCCTGTCAAGGAGCGTGTGCTCATGCTAACCATCCTCTCTGGCCTTCCTAGCAGCTACACTCTTCTCATTTTTTCCCTGGATTAGCATGGCCACAAGCTCTCCCTCAATGACGTGGAGGAGAGCCTGTTGTTTGAGGAGGAGCGACGCAAGGGAGAGGAGGGCGGAAGCGGACTGGAAGTCGCTCTCATCACCTACTCTGGTCATGTGGTTGGTGCTGCACCAACCAGGGTAAGCGGCAAAGGAGGGAAGAAGAAGGGGAACTGCCACTACTGCAAGAAGTCGGCCATTGGGCGCGCGAATGCCGGAAGAAGAAGGCGGACCTTGCGGTTGGAGTGGGAGAGGGAAAATAGTCCGACGCTTCCGCGAACACAGAAGATTGGGAGAGTGGATTCATGACAACCATCCGGGTCTTGCACGTCTTTGACAACATTGTCTTGTTCTGGATCATCGACTCGGGAGCCACTCGGCACATAACGTGTCGCCGAGAGTGGTTCGTCGTCTACACCGCCATTGAGCCTTGTCAGGTGTACATGGGGGATAATCATGTGCAAATGGCGGTTGGGAAGGGTGATATTGTGTTTTGTGCTTCTGTTGATGGCAAGCACGTGGAACGTCGTGTGAAGGGGGTGCTCCATGTTCCGGGGCTGGCAGCAAACCTTCTTTTTGTCTCATCTCTCATCTCCGGAGGCATGAAGGTTCGCTTTGAGAATGTTGGTTGCACCATCTCTGCCCGTGCAGACCGCGTGCTTGCAAAAGTGGACAAGGAGGACGGCCTTTACCGCCTCTATGTTGCATTGGAGAAGGAAGCCGACTCAGCGTTGGCTTCAAGAGAGAGAAAATACGACATCGGCCTGTGGCACCGCCGGCTCGGTGACCTCGGCTTTGGCGCCATCATCTCCATGCAGCAGATGGTCCGCGGCTTGGAGCTCAAGGGGGTGAAGCAGCCTGGTGCATCAGCTTGTGAGAGTTGCATTAAGGAAATCAAGCACGATCTCCTTTCACGGGGGAAGGGAAGGGGGCGCCTGAGCTTCTCTCACTCGTTCACTCAAATTTGTGCCGTCCAATACCATCACAGTCCTTGTCCGACAAGTTGTACTTTGTCACGTTCATTGATGACAAGCCGAGGAAGACGTGGGTTTCCTTCCTGGCTGGAAAGGATGAGTGCTTTTATGCTTTCAAGGTGTGGATTGCTGGTGCACACAATTAGAGTGGTAGGCGGTTGAAGGTGCTTCGCACCGATGGTGGAGGAGAGTACCTTTCCAACGATTTTCACAACTTCCTGAAGCGCCGCGGGATCAGGCACAAGGTCACCCCAACTAAAACACCGCAGATGAATGGTGTGGCTGAACGCGTGAACCGCACGCTCACTGAGCGTGTTTGCAGCATGCTCCAAGACACAGAGCTCACGCCAACCTTTTGGGCGGAAGCGATCAACACCGCCGTGTACCTAGAAAATCGGAGCCCTAAGCGTGTCGTGCCGCTAATGACACCGGAGGAGGCGTGGAGGAGGCGCAAGCCAACGGTGATGCACCTGAAAGTCTTTGGGTGTGGCACATTCGTGCACATGCCTGCCAGCAGCCGTAACAAGCTGGACGCAAAGTCGGTCAAGGTTGCCTTCCTCGGCTATGATACCATGGGATACGGCCTCTACAACCTCGCTGCTCGCAAGATCAACCACAGCCGTGACGTGGTCTTTCAAGAGGACGTAAAGGGCTAGACTTGGAGCCCTTTGCCTGCCATTCCACTTGATCCCGCACTTGTACCTGAAGTGGGAGAAGAGGCGGTAGTAGAAGAGGGCGGTGCGGAAGATGGCGGTGATAGCGGCATCAAAAAGGAGGTGGAGGGAGCCGACAAGGAGAAGGAGCCAGCAGCTGAATCTGATGAGGAGGAGCAACAAAGCAACATACAGTGGCGGCCACGACGGTCCGCACACATCAACGAAGGTGTGAAGGACAGTTGGGAGCTACGGCGGTCCGAGAGGCTTGCAAAGAAGCAGATGCAACAAGGGGAGTGGCAGAACCTGTGCACCGCTTCACCACCAACAGAGTCCTCGGACCTTGAGCTCCTCTTTCGCAGCATCATCAATGACCCAGCTACCTTCGTTGAAGCCATGTGCAGTGCCGAAGCGGCAGATTGGCATGCCACAACAGACGAGGAGTATGGTGCGCTCATGAAGAACGGCACCTGGACCCTCAAGGAAGCTCCACGCGGCAGCCGGGTGATTGGGTGCCGGTGGATCTTGAGGTGCACGTATGGTGCGGATGGTAAGGTGCTCAATTAAAAAGCATGCTTGGTTGCAAAAGGATATGCGCAGACTGAAGGTGTAGATTACAATGAGACATTTGCACCTATCGGAAAGTTTCCATCCATCCGAGCGATCCTAGCTCTTGCTGCTGCTATGGACAAGGAGGTGCACCAAATGGATGTGACGTGTGCATTTCTGAATGGTGACCTTGAGGAGGATCTGAACATGGAGCAACCGGAGGGGTATGTGGTGGAGGGAAAGGAGGCTTTGGTGTGCAAGCTTGTAAAGGCTCTTTACAGCCTGAAATAAGCACTGCGAGCATGGTATCACAAGATGGACGAGCAGTTGGTTGGCCTTGGCTTTGTGCGCAGTGAAGCTGACCATGCAGTCTATGGGCACACGCAAGAGGCAAGTCAGGTCATCATCTTGCTCTATGATGATGATCGCTCATTGCATCTGACTCCAAGTCTCTTTTGGATGATGTGAAGCAGCCCCTTGCTGCCAGGTTTGACATGAAATACATGGGAGAGCACTGTTACTACCTTGGCCTTTAGGTCAAGCGCAACTGGCAGCAGCAGACTTTGGAGTTGTCACAGAGCACATACGTGAGTGACATCGTCAAGCGCTTCAACATGGCACGAGCGCGCAAAGCCGTAACACCACTGGAAATGGGAGCGAAGCTGAGGATTAAACAGACTCCTCACAACATGCAAGAGAGCAGCCGCACAGAAGGAGTGTCGTACCAAGCAGCAGTTGGGAGCCTCATGTACGCAGGAGTCAGCGCGCGCCTTGACATCAGCCAAGCAATGGGAGTGCTCTACAAGTTTTGCGCGAATCCGGGCGTGCCACATTAGGAGGCGGTTAAGCGTGTGCTGCGCTGCCTTGACAGCAGCAGCAGCCTTTGCCTCACCTTCAAGGGCAACAACAACCCCANGCGCTTCAACATGGCACGAGCGCGCAAAGCCGTAACACCACTGGAAATGGGAGCGAAGCTGAGGATTAAACAGACTCCTCACAACATGCAAGAGAGCAGCCGCACAGAAGGAGTGTCGTACCAAGCAGCAGTTGGGAGCCTCATGTACGCAGGAGTCAGCGCGCGCCTTGACATCAGCCAAGCAATGGGAGTGCTCTACAAGTTTTGTGCGAATCCGGGCGTGCCACATTAGGAGGCGGTTAAGCGTGTGCTGCGCTGCCTTGACAGCAGCAGCAGCCTTTGCCTCACCTTCAAGGGCAACAACAACCCCATCCTCATTGGCTACAGTGACGCAGATTGGGGAGATGACCTGGACACAAGGAGGTCGACCAGTGGGTTCATGCTTATGCTTGGGGGAGGTGCAATGAGTTGGAGGAGCAAGAAGTAAGAGTCCATCGCCCTCTCCTCTACCGAAGCAGAGTACATTACCCAGAGTGAAGCAGCAAAGGAAACCGTGTGGCTGCGTGAGCTGCTAGCAAGACTTGGACAGAAGCAGACCACAACCACCACCATCTAATGTGATAACATAACCGCCATTGCTCTGACAAAGAACGCGGAGTTTCTCACCCACACCAAGCACATAGACCTGCGGTACCACTTCATCCGCGAGCTCATGGCGAAGCAGGTGGTGCAGATCAAGTTCTACCCTTCAAACATGATTGTGGCAGCCTTCCTAATCAAGCCGCTGGAAGCACACTGCTTTCAGTAGCTGAGGGGACAGTGCGGAATTGTGTGATTTTTATTATTGCAAGGAGGGAGAATGACGGACATAAGGGTGCCAAAAAGTGACAAAAATAGGTTGATTGGTAGAAATCATCTAGCATATCATTGGCATAAAGGATGTTTCACAGGTTACAATGCACTTTACGGAGCTCAATTTGGAGTCCGTTTGAGTGAGATATGGATTTCCAAAGTTTGGAGATCATGGGCCGGGTTCAAGTGACGACCTGAGCACTTTGAGCTCAAAAGGCGGCAGGTTTTTTGGCCAGGACGGCTGAGAGCGGCCTTCAATGAGAAAAGACGGTTGGAGGACCTCTAGGATGTTTCAAGGAAGGAGCAGTCTACGATTACTGGCTATGCAGGTTGTAACAAATGGATGGGAAGCTTGGCCCACTGGGCCAAAACCGCATTGATTGAGGGTCTCCGACCCTCAACACATCCCATCTGCCGCCCCACAGGCCTGGACCAGTTTGAGCCATGTGGCACACCTCGTGCTACATTCCTCCCACACGAGAATGGACCCGCCCTCGGTGTCCACAATGGGTGTCAAACCCGGGCGCTCTAATACCAAATGTAGCAAACGGATGGGAAGCTTGGCCCACTGGGCCAAAACCGCGGTAGTTGAGAGTCTCCAACCCTCAACTCATCCCATCCGTCGCCCACAGGCCAGGACCCACGTTCGAGCCACGTGGCACACCTTGCGCTACATTCCTCCCACACAGGAATGGACCCGCCCCCGGTGTCCACAATGGGTGTTGAACCCCGGCGCTCTGATACCAAATGTAACGAACGGACTGGAAGCTTGGCCCACTGGGCCAAAACCGCGGTAGTTGAGAGTCTCCGACCCTCAACTCGTCCCATCCGTCGCTCACAGGCCAGGACCCACGTTCAAGCCACGTGGCACACCTTGCGCTACACAGGTCGTGCGAGACATAATTCTCATGTGTGACAAGGTGACTGCCGCTCATCCCTATAGGGTAGGAAAGTGTGCTAGAGGGTCAACTTTGACATAGTGGATCTCAGTGCTCCCTTGGCCAAATGAGGCATATAAGGGCTTGTTAGAAAGCTATGTTCATGTTATCTCTCACTCAAGAGTCAATTCAGACATTTGCATTCTCTAGAGTTCTACATTTGCTTCTGTAATTTCTGTCTCTACAACCTGCAACTCCCTCTCACAAACAGTTGGTCGTGCCCAGGCGGATCTTGGTGAGCCTGATCACCTCCCTGAGGGCTGCCCCACTTTCCATGAGCAACATTCATGGCTGCAATGAACAACATTTTCACCTGTACCTCGACGATTTTGTCGTAGTGTACCTCGACGAAATCCTAGTGTACAACCGCACCTCGGAGGAGCACGATGGGCATCTTAAAATAGTTCGTGAAGTTTTACAAAGAGGGAAAATTTTTGGAAAACTCTCAAAGTGTGACTTCGGTCACCGTTCGATTGAGTATTTGGGTCATGTCGTCAACAGCGGACGGATCACCATGGATTCAAAGAAAGTGGCAGCAGTCCTTGGTTAGCCAACACTGACCAACGTCTGAGACATTCGAGTTGTCCTCAAGTTGTGTAATTACTTTCAGCGTTACGTACAGAAAAACGCCCAAGTGTCAACGGCTCTCTTCGATCTCACTCGCAAACAAATTGAGTGGCGCTAGGGAGACAGCGCCGATGGCTCGATTTGAGGTGTCCGTAGCCATGTGTCTCCCCAACGTCATGGCGACGAACACCTCAAATTGAGCCATCGGCGCTGTCCTCCTACAAGACCACAACAACGGAGAAAAATCAGTTGCATACATGTCACCAAACTGGCGAAGACCGGAACTCAACTACGTCGTGCACAAGAAGCATATGTTGGCGGTCATACATGCATTCAAGATATGGCAATGCTATCTTGAATGCCGCCAATGCATGTATGCAAAGACCATTGTTCGCAAAAATATTTGAAGACGCTGCCGAACCTTGTCAACGTCAAACTTGATGGATGAAGTTTGTAGAATCCGGGTTTGACTATGATATTGAGTACCGGCCAGGCAAAACCAACCCCGCAGATGCGCTCAGCCGCATAGCAGATTTTATGGTCGAGGCAGCAACGCTTCAGCCATACGACCAGCATGGTGGATACAACAAGGCAAAGTTCTGGTACCACGCATCCTATTGGCGGCGACAATTCACCTACCAGGTGGTCATTCCTCCAAACAATGAACTCTGTCGCATGCTGCTCGAAGAGTGCCAGGACACCAGTCTAGGTGGACATTTCAGAGAAGACAAGACGCTGAAGAAGCTGGCGAAAGACTACTAGTGGGACAAGATGCAATCTGACTTGGCCAACTTATGCAAATACCGTGACACGTGTCAGCGACAACAATTTCGTTGCACACGGCCTCCTAGACTTCTGGAGCCGCCCCCCATTCCGACTCAACCGTGGACTGGCATCTTCATGGACTTTGTCACGGGATTGCAACTTACACTTCAGGGATGTGATGCAATCCTTGTGGTTGTCAATAGGTTGTCCAAAATGTCCCATTTTATTCCGACGATGACCACCGTCACCGCGTAAGGAACACCATGTCTATTCTTAATCAACATCGTGCTGCTTCATGGCGTGCCAAGAACCATCACCAACAAAATGGACGGTTGATTTACCAGTCATTTTTGGCGTGAACACATGACTTGTTATGGCACTCGGATCCAGCTTTCAATGGTATTCCATCCTCAAATCGACGGTCAACCCAGATTGGGCGCAAAACATCCCGACCGCTGAAATGGCATACAATTTGGCGATCTCGACCGCAACGGGTAAGACTTCGTTTGAAGTGGTGTATGGAAAACTTCCTCCCACACGAGCAGGACTTCACAACCAAAGCGACATTCCCGCGGTTGACGTCCAACGCTGCGACTTTTCCACCATCTGGGATGAAACACGACAGACACTTGCAAAGACACAAGCGGCGATGAAATGGGCAGCTGACTGAAATCGCATCGACGATGTTTTTGCTGCCAGCGACAAAGTCCTCCTCATATAGGCAAACACGAAGCTACGCGGATCCGACTATTCAAAGTTCAAACCTCGATGGTTGGGACCGTTTGAGATCGAGCGCAAGCAAACCCTCATGGTTGCGTGATCAAACTCTCCGACACTATGCATGTTCATTCGGTGTTCTACATCAGCATACTCAAGCACTACTAAGACCGCGGAGAGAACTTCCCCGGCAGGGATGTCGCTCTCCCTCATCGTGTGCAAGTGGACGAGGACACTGAGTACGTCATCGAGGACATCCTCAGCCATCAACAACGTTGCAAAACAACAGAACATCTTGTCAAGTGGCATGGCTACCACACCGTGCATAATAGTTGGGAACCCTATTGCAAACTCCGAGATGTCGATCACCTGATCAATGGCTATTTCCGTCATCAGGTACGCCCTCTCCACAGCACGGACTGGTCTGTGTTATAGAGCTCAGCCATCAATTGTTGTTGATGGCTACACCGACAGCGACTGGGCTCATGACACAGACGCTCGTAGCCGCACGGGCTATGCTTTTCTTGTTGGTGGGACTGCTTTGTCGTGGAAGAGTGGTAAACAGGGTTGCGTCGCACGCAACTCCACTGAGGCTGAGTATGTTGCCCAAGGTGCAGGCACCTGTGAAAGTGTGTGGCTCCGTTGCTTGTTCCAGCAGCTTCGTGTCCCCATCCATTGCATCACGTTGCATTGTGACCATCAAAGCACCAAGGCGATTGCTGAGCACGTTGGCATGCACCACAAACGCACAAAGCATATCAATGTTGAGCATCATTTTGTGCGTGAGCGCATTGCTGTAGGTGATGTCCAGGTCGTCTGGGTCGACACGCGTCAGCAAAGAGCTGATTTTCTCACGAAGGCACTCAGCAGTAACGTCTTCAAGGCAGTTCATGCTGTTGGGCTGTTGTGTCCGCATGGCAATCCCGGATGAGTGGTTGCCGACTGTGTATGTACAGTCCCTTGTCACACCTCGTGACGCTCGTGTGTGCTTGTGACCCTGTGTTGGTGTGCGTTGGCTGTGGGTCATGGGGGAGTGTTGGTTGTGGACCACATACATCGTGTCGTGACCTCTAGCCTCGCTGCACACTTACCTCACCGATGCAGGTGATTGACTATGGAGGGACGCCAATGCTGGTGTCATAGCAGCCATGATGATGGCCCGAGGTTGTCCGCGAAGAGACAACGCCGACAAGTTCTCACAGCGATTGCTTCTCACAGGCTCATCATAATTTGCTGTGGACACTAGGGTTCCTAGTGCTACGTTATGTGGGTGTGGCCGGGCTGTTGTTTGTAGGTTGCGAACTGCTATGTGCGTGTGGTCATTTTAGCGTAGCAGGCATTGGTTCGGTGCCTAGGTGGGCACGAGAGGCGAGCAATGGCAAGCTCGCTGCTTGCCCGCTCGCTCTCGCTCCCTTGCGACACCTAACACCTCTGTATACGCTTACCTCTCAAACTTGTGCGATTCGTCGTGCGCCGTTGCAAAACACGCACATCCATGGCCGCTTGACTTCCTCTTTTGCTTCTCCCTTGCTTCCACACTAGGAGATCTTACCTACAATCCGTACGCGTGCCGGGACGTCGCGGCTAAAAGGGGGGAAGTGTTACGTTCCAGAAGTATACGAGTTCTTAATCTTTTTGAGCAAGCATTTCTGTCATGACACAAGCAGGCCACCGCGCGTCGAGACTTAGATTTTCACCTTGATGGTCGAGGGCAATTCGGCCAACATGCCTTGCCCTTCGACAAACCTTAACGCATCTTCCGACAACTTAGACCACTTTCAAGAATCATCTAAAGAAGTGTCAAGACCTTTCGATCATCTTATGGATGCATCGAGACACATCTAGGTTTGTAAAGATGCATGCACCGTCGATCCTCAAAACCCCCGATTTCTCGGTGGAGATTCTGGAATTAGACCACTCACGAAGAAAATCCACACGCGTCGTTCAAGGATCGACCTTATGACTCTGACTATGCCTCATTTGTAACTCGACACTTGTATATATATATGTTTGATCATTTCAGCACCTTTCATCGAAGCACAATTTCTGATAACTGTAATTTTTCAACCTTCCCCAGATTATTAATAGTTTCCTGCCTTTTAAATATGACATTTTCACCATGCACGCTCCGTTTGGCAATAGCAGACATAAGGGGAACATTATGACCGGGGTCCCCTTGTAACCGGAAAATACAAACAAAAAAAGAGAGAGAGAGAGAGTGACGCGTACGACACGACTGATGGCGAGGGAACAAGCGAGCGAGTGGGTAGCGTTTTGTACACGGCACGACGAGAGGTATTGCGCAAGAGCAAGTAGGAGAGGGGGGGAAATCGAGAAGACTCGACGGGAGAGGAAAATGAAAAACAAAAGAGAGAGGATGAGGCATGCAAGGGAAGGAGGGATGGATGACGAAAAAGAAATAAAAAGGAAAGTGAGAAGAAAGAGAGGAGGGGTGCCGTGTACGCAACAGTAAGCGAAATGACAAGGAAATGGCACCACCGAAGTCAATAGAACATTCTTCAACTCGTCGGTGGACAAAAAGAAAAAGGAGTTTTTCTCCATTTACTCTCTAGCGAGGCAAACATGCGCAAGTGGAAGGATGCTTCATTCTTGGCAGCGCACACGCCACCGAAACGCGCCTCGAGGAAGCGTGGAAGGCAAGAAGAAAAAGAAAGTTCGGAAAGTGGCTGGAACCCACTGGAAAGGCGACTTGCGCGCCCGAATCNCGTTTTGGGACAAAACTAGGCTGGGAGGAGACTTCTTTGTTACTAGACCTATATAAGTAGTAGCTTTCATGTACCATTTCTATGGCTTAGAATTATTCAACTCTACTCTTTCAACACTTGTGCCCAGACACTCTCATCTTGTCGAAGTGTGAGAGACATCACTTCTTCACTGCCAAGAGGAGGGGGAAGTCAGTTTCCAAGCCATAATTCTGCCGAATTTTTCTAGAAGGTTAGAAAGTGAGAGAGGGGGGATTTATGCAACGGATTTCTGCACAAGACCGGAGGCCCGGACTACAGTACGCACAATAGACCGAGGCAAGCGTGGGCGAGCGTGGGGCGGCGAGAGAGCGCCGAGATGTCACGTGAGGCTACACGGCTCTACAAGGTGAGCGTGGGTGACTGGAGTGGGGTTTGAAGGAGTGGGTGCAGGGTCGATTGGGACAGGAACAAAAAGAAAAGGACTACGCGTGGAGAAGAAGAGGAGCAAGGGACTCAACGCAAATTACGAGGTCAGCATCAACCGGCAAAGAGGTGAGTGAGCTTTGATATTTTCTTTCGTTTCTAAGAAAAAAGGGGGGGGGGAAGGAAAAGGGAACATTTGTAAAAAAGCAAAAAGGAGAGGACGTTGAGGAATTTTGTAAAGAGGTGTGGAAATATAACAAGGAGTGCAGATGCTTTCTAGTTGGGGGAAAGAGTCCAAGGAATCATTATGATAAATTCATGCACTATGAAAAGGGACTGATAGAGTGCATACTTTTACCAACATTCTAACGCCCTCTGCTGGGGAGTGTCGGGTGGGACTGGGTGCAAAGAGCCACGCACAGCCAATCCGATGCGCTTGTGTTGTCTTTCGGTGTCTAGTGGATGGGGCGTTTGCATTTGATTTAGAGTTTTTGTAATGTCAGAGTGAAAAAAGTATATCTTTGGTTCTTGGTTAGTCATTTGCGTTGGTGGATAGTTTTCTTGGTATCAGAGCCAGGTTTGATTGGCGTGGGAAAGAGAAAAAAAAACGTTTTGTTTCCTTAAAAAAAACAAAAAAAAAAAACCAAAAAGGAAAGTCTAATAAGTAGAAGAGAAAAAGAATATAGTCTAAAGAAACACTTGCTTTGATGTTTTTTCTCTGTTTGATGGATCATTGATTTATTAGTGTGAAGAGTGGCCACCTTTTATTCTTCTTTTCTTGTGTTGGGGTGGTGTTACATGTAGGAAGGAGTGGGAGGGGACAACATTTTTTTCTTTTCTTGTCCTGTCATTCAAAGAAAGAAAAAGAAGAAGAAAAAAGAGAAGAAAGTGAAAGAGGCCTTAAAAAGAGCCCAATATAAGGAGAAGGGGCCACACCAAAAAATGATAATAACCAAAAAAAGAGAGAAAAAGAAAGAAAAAAAAGATATACACGGCCCAAGTTCCATTCCTTGACAAAACTTTGGTGGCTATAGGAGGTTTGGGAGTGGAGGTGAAAGTAGGGAATATAGTACTGTGCGGGTGTAAAGTGACTTGTTGTGCACGTGACGTGAGTGTTATTGTTGTTATTGTGACCCCGTTGGACAAAAGGGGGAACAGGAGAAGTGTCGTTTGTTTGGAACCCACCGTTGGCAGTGGGGTGTTTTTTTTTCCGGGACGTGGCACCCCGCAGTCGTTGTGTAAAGTCACCCCAAGGTCACCAAAAGGTGTGACTTGGGAGGGTTGTGCATTCAAAACTGTGTTTCACCATGTAAGTTTGATGTTGTGATGCAGCAAAACATCGTGCACAACTGTTGATGTGGTCTCGTGTGAAATTTCACAGTGGCAAAGGCACCTACTAATTGTGGTAGCCTAAGGCGGGGGACCCGTCCCTCTCCCTATCAGCGGCCAGAATTGGGAGTATGTTCTAGTGGAGGTATAGCAGCGTGTGGGGAAGTGGTTGGGGACTTGGGAAGTAGGGTCCAAGTGATAAGGAAGNATTCATGCACTATGAAAAGGGACTGATAGAGTGCATACTTTTACCAACATTCTAACGCCCTCTGCTGGGGAGTGTCGGGTGGGACTGGGTGCAAAGAACCACGCACAGCCAATCCGTTGCGCTTGTGCTGTCTTTCGGTGTCTAGTGGATGGGGCGTTTGCATTTGATTTAGAGTTTTTGTAATGTCAGAGTGAAAAAAGTATATCTTTGGTTCTTGGTTAGTCATTTGCGTTGGTGGATAGTTTTCTTGGTATCAGAGCCAGGTTTGATTGGCGTGGGAAAGAGAAAAAAAACGTTTTGTTGCCTTAAAAAAATCAAAAAAAAAATCAAAAAGGAAAGTCTAATAAGTAGAATAGAAGAAGAATATAGTCTAAAGAAACACTTGCTTTGATGTTTTTTCTCTGTTTGATGGATCATTGATTTATTAGTGTGAAGAGTGGCCACCTTTTATTCTTCTTTTCTTGTGTTGGGGTGGTGTTGCATGTAGGAAGGAGTGGGAGGGGACAGCATTTTTTTCTTTTCTTGTCCTGTCATTCAAAGAAAGAAAAAGAAGAAGAAAAAAGAGAAGAAAGTGAAAGAGGCCTTAAAAAGATCCCAAAATAAGGAGAAGGGGCCACACCAAAAAATGATAATAACCAAAAAAAGAGAGAAAAAGAAAGAAAAAAAAGATATACACGGCCCAAGTTCCATTCCTTGACAAAAATTTGGTGGCTATAGGAGGTTTGGGAGTGGAGGCGAAAGTAGGGAATAGAGTACTGTGCGGGTGTAAAGTGACTTGTTGTGCACGTGACGTGAGTGTTATTGTCGTTATTGTGACCCCGTTGGACAAAAGGGGGAACGGGAGAAGTGTCGTTTGTTTGGAACCCACCGTTGGCAGTGGGGTGTTTTTTTTTCCGGGACGTGGCACCCCGCAGTCGTTGTGTAAAGTCACCCCAAGGTCACCAAAAGGTGTGACTTGGGAGGGTTGTGCATTCAAAACTGTGTTTCACCATGTAAGTTTGATGTTGTGATGCAGCAAAACATCGTGCACAATTGTTGATGTGGTCTCGTGTGAAATTTCACAGTGGCAAAGGCACCTACAAATTGTGGCGGGGGACCCGTCCCTCTCCCTATCAGCGGCCAGAATTGGGAGTATGTTCTAGTGGAGGTATAGCAGCGTGTGGGGAAGTGGTTGGGGACTTGGGAAGTAGGGTCCAAGTGATAAGGAAGGTAGGAAAAGGAGAGTTGGCTGACGAGTTGTCCAAGAAACTTAGACAGCTCTCCTTAGGAGAGTCGAGAAAGGGTGTGGTCAAAGAAGAAAAGAAGGGGGAGGGTGAGAAAGAAGGCGAGGTATCTAGTGGTCCTCCGAGAATGGCGATGCCATTTGTGGCATCGTTAGGAGAACCCGAATTCTATACGGGTGATCAGAGTAAAGTAGTGGTATGGGCAGAGAAAGCCCAAAGTCTTTTAGCACTTGGTTTCCAGAATGTGGGGGATGATTTGAAGCTTGGATATGTTAAGAGCTACTTGGGTGGTGCTGCGAGGGAATGGGCTTCGAGAGGCAACTTTGTTGACATGAGAGATTTTTGGCTGAGGTTTGAGGCAAGGTTCAAGCCAACCAATGAAGAGGTGACTGCTCAAAAAGTGAGGAAGTTGGATCGTCTCCAGCGAACTCAAGGACAGACGGCACGAGAGTTAGCAGACCAGATCTGCCACCTGGTAGCAACATTACCGACCTACCCAGAAACAAAAATGGTGGATCATTTTCTTGGTGCACTTGATCCTGTTACGAGATCTGCAGTCATTCCAACGTAGCCACGCACCTTGGAGGCTTGTGTCAGTGCTGTGGAGTGGCATGAGTACCATGCAGGTGGATTACGCAGCTATCAACAAGACGGACCATCGCAGCTGAACGTACACGCTACAACATACATACCAACACAAGCAGGGGTGGGGATTATTCATCCACAACAGTAGCAGCAGCAGACACAACAGCAGCAGCAGATGCAAGACCAGTTGACGCAACAACAGCAGTAGTAGTAGCCAATGTGGGAGGAGATGCGGCGACTGGCAGCAGAAGTAGAGAAGATGCGACTCCAACTCGCACAAGTGCAGCAAGTGGGACCAACAGCTCCAGTGAACCCGGGACGACCTTCAGTGCTCGGTGGGCCACCTCCATACCAAAGGCCCCAAGTGTGCTACAACTGCAGGAAGGAAGGCCATATAACACGCTTCTGTCCAGCAGTATCCCAACCGCCACCAGCCAAGTATGCAGCAGCTCAAGAAATGTCACCAGCTGCGCGCATTATAGCAGGGCTTACACCTACTGGTGCAAATGTGCCGCATGGTCGTGCTTCTCACTACGCGGGAGCGAAGGAACCTTCAGTAGCAGCACGCATCATTGGACGTCTTGGGGGCCCAACAGCCACCACAGCAGCCACTACAACGGCAGCACGCGAGGCATAGGAGGTTTGGCCAAATGCGTGTGGCACAGGAGCATCTGCAGCAGTCATGAAGATTGGAGCAGCCGAGCCTTCCTATCCAGCAGTGCAGAGGGATCACCTGCCAATCAAGCCAAGGAGGGCAGACATTCCTTTCACCTTGGAGGAGGCAAGGGCCATCCAGGCGAGTCGAGTGCAGTAGGGGGGCGTCTCATCCACTTTGAGACCGTCAGGCGAGGAATGATCGAGGGCCATACAAGGGAGGTGTTGGGGTGATGCCCAAGGTATCACTGGTGGAGAAAATGAAGACCACACCAGTGAAGGTGAGCATGTGGAATTACATCCATGACTGTCCTGCTGCACGAGAGGAACTGGTAGGGTCGCTTGTGGGTGATGGAGCTGGTGGAGGAGAAGGAGGACAGGAAGTAGTACGAGCAGCACCAGCAGTTATTTCAGCAGTAGCAGTTGGGGAGGGGGGATTGAGGGGAGAAGCTGAGCGTAAGGGGAAGAAACGGGTTTCCGAGGGTCCGGCTGAGGGGGATGATCAAGAGGCAGCAGAAGTGGCAGCGGCAATTGCAGCTGTTGAGGAGGCAATTCCTGTGGAGAAAGTAGCAGGGGAGGATAGGAGGGCGGTGGCTGAGGCGATGGTGGCAGGGGGGAAGACACCTATCTTCTCTGTATGTCTTACCTCTGTTTGGATCGGCCTGCACGAGTTTAAAGGGATTGTTGACTCCGGAGCCAGCACCACAACCCTGTCGCAGATGGTGGCGAGGCTCTTGGGGCTGCTAGATGTGGTCGAGCCGAGTAACGTACGCTTCCAGATGTCCAATGGCGGCGAGTTCAAGCGTTGGGGCATGATCAGGGGCGTTCCCATCCGGATTGGTGAGCTGACGCTGGAGGTGGATGTGGCAGTAACAGCAGCCATGAGCTATGACTTGCTTTTGGGTAATGACTGGCTTTTCCTTGCAAAGGCAGTCATTGACCAGGACAAAAAGGAATTGCGCTTTCGACTGTCTCCAACAGAAGTGGCATATGTGCCACTACAGTGTGGCATTGTGCCACGTAAGGCACGGCCTCCACTTGAGCAACCGCAGATGGTCACATTCTCCGTCGCAGCACCATTGGCCATGTGAGAGGCAGGAATGGTGTGTGGTGTAGGAGGACAAGCAACAACAGGCGGGGAGCAGAGGATGCAGAATGGATCGTCGCAGCAGCTGGCAATGGTAAATGTGGGAGCAGGAGAGGAAGAGGTGAATGAGGAAAGGGAGGGAAGAGGTAATGAGGAGCGTATAGCAGAGGAGTGTGTCTACACATACTTGGAGCCAACGATGGATGAACAACTTGAGCCAGAGCTGTAGTGGCTTCACAGCTATGCGCATCGCAGTCCTGGTTACTTCCAGTCTTACTACTTCAGGAGGGCGGAACGCAATGTGACAAGGGCCATTCACATCCGTAGAAGGCGATTGGCAGCAGCAGGCCAGGAGGAACGTCTTATGGAGCAGCAGATGAGGGAGGATCTTGGAGATGCAGGAGGGGAGTATACACCATCAACCTCGTTGGTCTTCCCCAACTCACAGGTAGACATTGCAGCAGAGTTACCTGGATCCAAAGAAGCAATAGAGGCACAAGGCTCACATGTGCTGCAGAAGGTCACCAACGTGTTGGCTCGCTCAAAGCTCATGGGAGGATGGTTAGAGGAGAGCGACGAAGAGGGTGAGTCTAATGGGGGTATGCCTGAGGGAAATGACGTGGGCCTTGGAACTACCATTGAGGGGAGATCAGATGGAGCAGAAGAGGATGAGGAGGTGATGGCTGAGCAGGCTGTGGAGGAAGAGGCGGTGGTAGTTATTGAAGAGGGAGCAGAAGCAGCTTGTATGGATTTCAAGGAGGGTCAGAAGGAAGAAGTCAAAGAAGAAGGAGAAGGAGAGGATGAAGTGGGAGAAGAGAAGGAGGTAAGAGAAGGTGAAACAAGAGTGAAGGGATCTGACGGGGACGGGAGAGGAATGGAGGGAGCACAAGAGGAAGGGAGTATGGAAGCACAAGATGAAGAGAGGGGAGCAGGAGACAATGAGAGGGGAGTAGAGGATGGTGAAGGGGAAGCAGAGGATGGTGAGGAGGTACCAGAGGAGGGTGATGTGCCGGCTATACCTTCTGGCACAAGTGAAGCAGCAGTTAGGGAAGCGGCATCCGCACAGGGTCACTTCGTTCATCCAAGGACCACACGACGCAGACAGTTTGCACGGAGGACAACGGGTGGTTTACATCCTTGGCCTCGACCAGCAAGGGTGGTGGAGAGCACCCTAGCAGATCACCTCACCCGTGTCATAGACAGGCGTACAGAAATCTATGATCGTAGGTATCCTCGTGAAGGGCTAGATGTGGATGCATTCGAGTTTGCACGCTGGAAGTATGATGAGATGAAGTGGGAGCTGCAGGAGATGGATTCTATGAGCAATGAGGAACTGAGAGATTATGCATGGCAACGGGTGATGGATATGGGGGAAGACACTCACACCAGAGGATTCTGCTTGGGATCCTTCATTGTAGCGGTTGAGGAGGTGATATATGTCAAGGAGCAACAGGAGGAGCAGAGGAGGGGCGCATGCATGCCCTCATCGCGCCGAGTTCATGCATGGGATGTTGGGGAGGATGGCGTTGGAGACTTGCAAGGAGAGGAGGATAGCATGATAGAAGGCTACAAGATGCTCTCCAAGTTGGCACGAAGTGAGTTGCAACTCATCCACAGGAAGCATCGCAACTTCAACGTGGGGGCTGCTATCAGAAGCTTCCTTACCGAGCAATCCATTGCTGATCGGGTTGCACTTTCTCAACTCCTCCTGAAAGTACTTGAGGGAATGGGAGGCCTTGTCTCTTGGGAGACTTGGGCGGAGTTTTCAACCATCATGGATGAGTTGGTGGAGGGGAATGATGACTCCCCTTTGCCATCTTCTTCAAGTGAAGCAACGGAGACATATGCAGCTGACGAGGCGGCTGAGTCTGTGAGTATGAATGGGGAAGCTGACTTCATGATGGAAGAGGAAGTGGGGATTGATGACGAGTTGGAGCAGGACAGAGTTGAGATGGAAGAGGATGTGGGATCACGGGATGAGGCATGCCATACCTTCACTATGCACAAGGATGAGGATGAAGGGCCTAGTTCTAGAGGAGGGATGGGAGATGTTGCAAGAATGAGGGGAGGAGTGGACTCCACAAGCACAGCAGTCACTGGTTCAAGTTATGATGAGGTCGGAGATGACAGCATACAGGAAGGAGGAAGTGGAGGAGGAGAGTACTTGAGGGAGGAGAGAAATGAGATACTGGGCGAGGATGAGATTGGTGAAGCAACTACGGAACGCATCTACAACACCATCATAGCTGAACTACGTAGCAAAAGTCTGAGGAGTGAGGAGGGTGTTCGGTGGTATGCAACATAGTTAAGGAAGCGTCTCCTTGGGGACCGCACAATCCTTCTAATGACCCAGTTGGGCGCTTTTTATGCAGCAATGGAGACAGTGGCAGTGGAGATTCGCAGCCGGGAAGGGGAAATGGAGGGCAAGGCAAGAAGAGTTGCGTCTGATCGAGCGTTACTTGGAGTGGAAGAAGATAAGGGGGGATGTTTTATGGAGCATAAGAAGGGTGGGGACCAGCTCTTGCAACACATTGCTGAGTATGAGGCCGAACGGAGGATGGGGCTGCCCCCAACAAAGAGCATCAAGCTAGCTCTCCAGTGGGAGGCGAACAGCCAGTACTACGTGGACTTGTGGCCACTTGACTGGTTCATCGGCCGGCTTCGCAAGGGGTTGCAGGGTATGGGTGATCTGGTGGCTGCCGACAGATGGGAGATCTTTGAGGAGGTGATGAGGAGGGGCCCACAGAAGGACAACAGTCTGGTTGCAGTCTTTGGATCATCCTCCAGGTCAGTGCCACAAATGGCTTCTTGGGTGGACATGGATGAGGAGACGGATGTGGATATTGAGACCGTGGAGGTGGAGGGAGAAGCAGTGGGAGTGGGAGAGGCTCTAATGATAGAAGCAGTGGAGGGTGAAGGGGGTTTTGAGCATGTGGTTGAGGTCTTTGGAGGAGAAGGAAGTGCTGATTACAAGGAGGATTGTGATGAGGACAGGGAGCCTTATGTCAAGGAAATTGACAAGTTGCTGAGTGCAGGCTTGGTGGAGGGAGAGATGGATAATGAGGATGATGGCAAGGAACACAGGGAAGAGTATGATGAAGCAGGGACTGAGGGCCAGAAGCAGCAATAGGCAGTCTCCATGATTGAGCTGGTGGTCAATGATGCCTCTGTGCAGGTCCCAGTTTTTGCGAAGCTGACAAAGCAGCAGAGAGCCGACCTCCAGGCCTTGTGCGTACGCTTTTCGCACATCTTCAGCTCAACGCCTGAGAAGATTGGGGATTGTGGCGTGGAGTTTATCATTGACACGTGTGACTCAGCGCCAATCGCCACTCGGCCTTTTAGGATGTCTCCGAAGGAAAAGGAGGTGTTAGATGGAGAGATTGAGGCATTGTTGGACCAGGGAGTGATCAGGCCTAGCTCTAGTCCTTGGGCCTTTCCTGTGGTTATGGTCCCAAAGAAGGATGGGGGTTACCGCGTTTGTATTGACTATCGAGCATTGAATAAAGAGACAGTGGCTGATGCGTACCCTCTTCTTAGGATCGATGATATCATTGATGCTGTGGGTGGATGCATGGTGTACAACACGCTTGATGCAAAGGCAGTGCATATCATGCAATCAGGATGGACCCAGGAAGCATAACAAAGACAGCATTTGTGACACACAAGGGCATCTATGAGTTTGTCAGGCTACCCTTTGGCCTGAAGAATGCACCAGCAGCTTTTCAACGCGTCATCAACGGGGTCCTACATGGCATCACTTGTGCGGTACCTTACCTTGACGACATCATCATCTTCTCAAAAGATTGGGACAGTCACATCTGTGACTTGGAGCAAGTGTTTTTACGTCTGGAAGCAGCCGGGTTGGTTTTGAAGGCGTCCAAGTGCAACTTGGGGGCAGACAAGGTGTTGTACTTGGGCCATGTGGTGGGAGCCGAGGGGGTAGCAGCAGATCCTGAGAAGGTGGCGGCAATTGCCAACATGCCGGTACCAACGACCCCAACAGAGGTGCGCAGCTTCCTCGGACTTGCAAGCTACTATCGGAGGTTCGTGAGGGACTTTGTAAAGATTGCCAGACCCTTACATGCATTGACAAGGGTACAAGCACAGTTTGAGTGGACGAGAGAGTGTCAGCGCGCATTTGAGCAGCTCAAGGTGGCACTCATGACAGCACCAATCCTTGTGTCACCAGATTTCAGCAAGCCATTCATTGTTCAGACACATTTTAGATACCAGGGGATGGGAGCAGTGCTGGCACAGAAAGATGTTGAGAGGAGGGAGAGGGTGGTTTGCTATGTCAGCAAGACACTGGTCGGGGCCGAGGTGAATTATCCACCTGTTGAGGGAGAGTGTCTGGCGGTGGTGTGGGCCGTGCAACATTTTCAACAATACATCCACGACTCCAATTTCACTTTGGAGACTGACCACTACGCCCTTGACTGGTTTCATACCATGAAGAATCCGAAACGGAAGCTGGTGCGCTGGGCAATTCTTCTACAAGAGTACCAGTTTGAGGTCAAGTATCGGAAGGGGACATCTGCAGGGAACGTGGATGGCTTGTCACGTCTCCCAGTGCAGGCTACGGAGCACCCATTGGCATGTGAGGGGGAGGTGGAGACTGACTATCCTCTTATGGGCAACTTCATGATGCAAGCAACTGAAGCAGAAGCAGCAGATGACCAGCAGCACACTGAGGGAGGTGAGGCTGGCAGAATGCAAGCAGCAGAAAGGGAGACTGATCAAGGAAAAAGCATCAGACGAGCACAGCCACTACATAAGGGGATGCAACAAGTAACAGCCATGAAAGAAAAAGGGATAGGTGTGGAGGAAGTGGGAGAAGAGGGTCAAAACCAGGACCCCCAGCAAAACTTTTTCGATCATCACTTCAACACAGCACGGCAGGAAGAGGAGGAGGAGAAGGCCGTTGATGTCACTCATGACGTTAACCTTCTTATCTTCCTAAAGAAAGGAGATGTAATCTCAGCATGGAGTGATAAGGAGAAGCGTCGAGTGCGGGCAAGAGCTCAAAGATTCTACGTCGAAGGGGATCAGCTCATGCGCCTACCGACTGGGAGGTACCCTGCACGACAAATACCACCTATTCGGCAGCGAGAGGAGATTGTGGTGAATGCTCACAAGATGGGCCACTATGGGATGGAAAGGACAGCAAGTATGGTGAGTGCTAACTTCTATTGGACAGGCATTCTGCGCACAGTGAGGAACATTGTGCTCTCTTGCCAGGGGTGTGTCTTCACGAAGGCAACCTTCACCCTGAAGACGCCTTTGAAGCCCGTACCAATGGTGGGACCGTGGCACAGGTTTTTTGGTGGATCTCAGAAAGCTACCACCGACGCTGAGTGGGAACCAATGGGTGGTGGTGGCGATTTATCAGTTCACCAAGTGGGTGGAGGTGAAAGCACTCCCACGGAAGACGGCAGCTCTTGTAGCAAACTTTTTGCTAGAAGACGTGATCTACAGGCATGGTGCGCCAAGAGTGGTGCACTTTGACCAGGGAGGGGAGTTCCAAAAGGAGGTGAAGGCGTTGCTGCAAGCTTGGGATGTCTACATTGAGCTATCAATTCCAGAACATCCACAGTCATCATGGCTGGTGGAGCGTTTCAATCGCACCCTAAAGGCAGCTTTGGCAAAGACAGCGGCAATGCACGGCATGGAGTGGGATCAGGTGCTCCACTTGGTGGCGGCTGGATACAAATTTGCAGAACAGTCATCCACTAAATTCAGCCCATTCTACTTGACCTATGTGAGGGAGCCCCGGTTGATTTTGTTGGGCGAGCAGGCATTTGGGGAAGTGCAATTGGGAGAAGCAACAGAGTAGGAAGTGATGGAGTACGTGGCTGAACGTGCAGCCGATGTGCGGGCCACTATCTCGTAGCTTTGGCAGAATTGCGATCGCGCAGCAGCGACACAGTGAAAGCAATATGATGCAAGACGCAATGTGCCTTTAGAGAATTGTAAGGTGAAAGTGGGAGACTTGGTGCTGTGGAATTCTTCACAGGGAGGAGGGAGGATGAAGCGGGAGAACTCAGTGCAAGGATTGTGGATGGTTGATGAGGTGTACGCCGGTGGCTGTGTCAAGCTCATTGAGAAAGATCCAGCCGGGGGCTTTGCCACCAGTCTGAAGAACATATATCTTGTGAATGATCCTGATAAGCACTTCCGGTGGGTGAGCTCTACTGCACCAAGTGAGCACATGTGGGAGAAGCTCAAGAAATGGAGGGAGCGTACAGCTCTCATTGCAGAAAGGAGTGCAAGGACACTAAAACAACAACAAGTCGGTGTTGAGCAAGTGGGAGGAGAAAGTGATGATGAGATTGAGAACTTTCCCCTACGAAGGTACCTCTCAACAGCTACAACTGTTCCAACCACAGAGGAAAAGACAGCAACGGAAGAGATGGATCCTGACGAAGAGACTGCGAATGAGACAGAGGAGGAGGTTGGGCAAAGAGGGGATGATGCTCGGGATAAGGAAGATGCACAGGAGAAGCAGCAGGTAGAGGCAGAAAAGGGGACATCTTTGACTATCAGTGAGGGGCTAGAAAGTGCATCGATGGTACGAAGAGGCAGGGATGATGGGGGCAAGGAAGGGAAGGAAGTGACTATTGTAACAAGTGGGCAAGTTGATGGATGGCGAGTTACAAAGGGGAAGCGGAGCGGAAAGGAGAGTGCAAAAGGAGATGAGCAAGGAGAGGCAAGCAGCAAGGGTAAGAGGATGAAAGAGGGAGCTGGTGGGAGCATGGGTGGTGCTCCACCGCCTCCTGGGAGTAAGAGAAGGAGTGTGGGAGTGTCCAATGGAGGACATCCCAAGGGGAAGCAACATGGAGGAGGAGAAGAGCGGAAAAGGGAGTCTTCTAGGCGAGGGTTTTAATGCAAGGTTGCCCTTATGGTACCGATGCTTTTCCCAAGAAGAAAAAATGGGTAGTCCCCTTGAAACTATAGGACTCTCTCTACTTAAGGCAGGGGTGGTGTTATGAGCTGCGGAGCAGCTCCATTGTGAGGGGGAGGTTACAGCTGTAACCGGAAAATACAAAAAGAAAAGAGAGAGAGAGAGAGAGAGAGAGAGAGAGAGAGAGAGAGAGAGAGAGAGAGAGACGTACGACACGACTGACAGGGAGGGAGCGAGCGAGCGAGCGGGTAGCGTTTCGTACATGGCACGACGAGAGGTATCGCGCAAGAGCAAGTAGGAGAGGGGGGGGAATCGAGAAGACTCAACGGGAGAGGAAAATGAAAAACAAGGAGAGAAGATGAGGAATGCAAGGGAAGGAGGGATGGACGACGAAAAAGAAGAAAAAGGAAAGTGAGGAGAAAGAGAGGAGGGGTGCCGTTAACGCAACAGTAAGCGAAATGATAAGGAAATGGCACCACCAAAGTCAGTAGAACATTCTTCAACTCGTCGGTGGACAAAAAGAAAAAGGAGTTTTTCTCCATTTTCTCTCTAGCGAGGCAAACATGCGCAAGTGGAAGGATGCTTCATTTTTGGCAGCGCACACGCCACCGAAACGCGCCCCGAGGAAGTGTGGAAGGCAAGAAGAAAAAGAAAGTTCGGAAAGTGGCTGGAACCCACTGGAAAGGTGACTTGCGCGCCCAAATCGCCTTTTGGGACAAAACTAGGCTGGGAGGAGACTTTTTTGTTACTAGACCTATACAAGTAGTAACTTTCATATACCATTTCTATGTCTCAGAATTATTCAACTCTACTATTTGAACACTTGTGCCCAGACATTTTCATCTTGTCGAAGTGTGAGGGACATCACTACTTCACTGCCAGGAGGAGGGGGAAGTCAGTTTCTAAGCCTTAACTCTGCCGAATTTTTCTAGAAGGTTAGAAAGTGAGAGAGGGGGGATTTATGCAACGGATTTCTGCACAAGACCGGAGGCCCAGACTACTATACGCGTAATAGACTGAGGCAAGCGTGGGCGAGCGTGGGGCGGCGAGAGAGCGCCGAGACATCACGTGAGGCTACACGGCTCTGCAAGGTGAGCGTGGGTGACTGGAGTGGAGTTTGAAGGAGTGGGTGCAGGGTCGGTTGGGACAGGAACAAAAAAAAAAGGACTACG
>SZWC01004082.1:12690-23420 GCA_023375785.1 Penium margaritaceum
GCCTACGTGCTCTGACACAGCACGAGTCCACAAAATACGGAAGTCTTCTGGGCGCCCGTCGCCACCGGCTGCCGGCCTGCTGCCGCCGTCGCCTGTCTCAGGGATCTGCACGTGAATGGACATGAGCCGAGGGGTCACCGTAAGCTGTGTACGACACACACAACAACAGAAGGTTGATACTCGCTTATGTGTTCCTTATGCAAGCATGCCGAGTTCTTCAACCTTGAGACCTGTTACATGACATGGTGAACCGGGCCAGACCCACATGTTCGTGCTCTGAAGTCGTCGTCGGACTTTGCAGAAGGCGTTCTCAGTCCGCGTCGGGGGATTACCCCCTTCGCAGGATGGAGGGGTAATCGTCATCAACGACCCAGAGCAAGGAGACTCGAATATTTCGAGTCTCGAGAGGCCCATTTCCGTTTTTAACCTTATCCCTCGTCTCGGGACCCAAACCCGGGGTTTTTCACCTCGAATTCGTGAGTTCGCACGAGTTTTCCACCTGAAAAACTCGAAGTTTGTCATTGACGAACTTCAAGTTTATGTTTGTCATTCTGGCGCGAAATCGTCACGTGCACACTAGCGATTTCGTGCCAGGATTATCTCTCACTCTCCCCCTCACCCTTGCTCCCCCTATTCCTCGTACTCGCTCGCTTGCGAGGAGGGCGAGCGAGGGCGAGGGCACGAGGCCATGAGGCCTTGCCCTTGAGGCACTCGTGACCCCTTAACCGCCGATCGCTGCCTCAGCCCGATCGCTAGCTGGCGGCTGGCCAGCTGGAGGCCGGCCAGTCGCTTGGCCGGCCGCCGGCCATCCAGCCGGCCGGCAACCAGCTGGCCGGCGGCCAGCGAACTGTTGGCTGTCGGCCAGCCCTCGCTGACGCGATGGCTGGTGTGCAACCACCCCTCGCTTCAGTCAGGAGGGAGGGTTGAACCGGCCCTCCCGCTACATTCCTCCCCACTTATTATGAACCGTCTCGGTTCATGAAAAACATGCAAGATTGTCAGTTAGTGAGTCATCAACATTGTGAAAGAAAATTGACACGTGCATGGCACCTGGACCTAAGCTGCAACTTATCGGTCAGCATGGCTAGCGGCCTCCTCCCTTTAGGCTAGAGCTTCCGTGCGACAACCATGTTGGGCGTCCCGAACCTCCTATGGTCGCATTCCATGAATGCCACCCTACGGGAATGTTGTTCACATTTTCGCATTTAGGTGATGCCCCCTGACACGCGTCGATCCGTGCGAGCTGCAAGCTCGCTCAAATACTCGTTGACCACCCCTATGGGCAACCGGGATTCGGGCTCCCATGAATTATTTTCAGGTCCACACCTGGCCCAATGAACGAGGTATTCCCTAACAACCCGCAACCGGAATGTACACTCTTTGTACTATAGTAGACGAAGAACCTCATATTGGTCGTCGGCAGCAAGGACTGACGGTGGTGGCTGAACGGTTCCCTGTGCCGTGTATGGAGCCAACAGGCTATCATGAAACAGGTCATGCATCCTCATACTCGGCGAAAGCAACAATTGGTATGCCACTGGCCCGATGCGTGCAACGATGGGAAACGACCCAATCCACATCAGTAGAAGTTTTCGCGCCCTTGGCGACTTCAGCCGAAGACTCTTAGTGTTAAGCAGCACTTTGTCTCCGATGTCAAATGAGACCCCACGAGGAATTTTATCGGCACATGCCTGTCGTCATTGCCGAGCAACTTGAAGGTGATCCTTCACCTCCTGTAATAAGGAGTCTATACGCTCGGCAAAGTTTTGAGCAGAAGGAACCTGTCCTCTTGTCCTCCCACTCTTCACCAAGAAAGAGAGGACCACTAGATGTCGACCACTGTTCAACACAAACGGTGTAAACTCTGTAGACCCGTTCACTGAGTTATTCACCGCAAACTCTGCCAGTGCTAGGAATTCATCCTAGTCATTTTTTGGCAGGGTCCACAAACATGCTGAGCATTTGTTCCAGAGTGCCGTTCATGCGATCCATTTGTCCGTCAGTTTGAGGGTGAAACATTGTCGACATTTGCGACTCGTTGCCGAAGTACTCGTGTATCTTTTGCCAGAAATTACCAGCATTTTTTCTATCTCGATCGAAGATAATGCCCAATGGAAAGCCGTGGTACTTTACGACACCCTCAAAGAAGTGACGAGCGGTCTTGTCTGCATTTACATCAGTGGTTGTACGAATGAAGTGTGTCATCTTTGTCAGAAGATCCAAAACCACTAATATTGCATTGTGGCCACGGGCTGTGTCTGGAAGACCAGTAATGAAGTCTATGCTGACGCACTCCCATGGAATCCCAAGAAAGAAAAGCTGTTGGAGGAGTCCAGCAGGCTTCTTTTTACCAACCTCATTCCGAAGACATGGGTCGCATGTCATGCATTACTTCTAACATTGACACTCCATCTTGGCCACCAATAGTGGTCTGAGAGTGCCTGTCCGGTCTTTCGAGGTCCCACATGACTTGCGACTGGCGGGTTGTGCAACTAGGAGATAATCGTCGGTCGAAGGTCTTCTCAGTCTCGCACAACAACTTGTTCTCCGTGTCAAGAGTTCTTGTGGCCTCCACCAATCCATGCTTGTCTAGATTCAGAGAGCCTTAAAACCAAGAATCCACACATTATCACATTCAGGTTGTGTTTATAAAACCATTGTAGTGGATAATCTCTAGAGGTTGTTGCTGAAGAGGTGCAGGGGGCTCTGGTGTTTGCACTGTTGCCGTCACAATGGCCATAAAACACCCATCCATTTCCATAATTTCCACAGGATGTCCGCTTAGTGGATCAGCCACATTGATGCGTCCTGGTCGATATTCCCATGTGAACGAGAATCGACTCAGGTATTCGCTCCAGCGCGCCTGCTGTCTTCACAGGTTCGGTTGCGTTTGGAAAAAACACCAATGGGTTATGGTCGGTTACGACCGTCACACCCCCTTGAGCACCCTCGAAGTAGCTACGCCACATTTTGAACGTGTGTACTACCGCAAGGAGCTCTTGATCCCCAGTCGTGTACCATGTTCTCGCAGAGATGAGCTTCCGGCTCTCATACGCAACTAAGTAACCGTTGTGCATGAGGACAGCTCCAAGTCCTACTACCGTCGCATCACATCGAACCTCCCACGGTTGCGATGGATCCAGAAGAGCTAGGATGTGTGTTGTGGATAGAAGCTCTTTGACTTTGAGAAAGATGTTCTCACAATCAGATGTCCATTCCCAACGCACGTCTTTTCACATGAGCCTAGTTCGTGGTGCTACCAAGGTCGAATACCCTTGCGTAAACCGTCCAAAGTAGTTTGCAAGGCCGAGGAAAGACCGAATCTTCCGAGCATTTTCTGGGTGTGGCCAGTCCACCACGGCTTAGAATTTTTGTGGGTCGAAACAAATATCGTCCTTGCCGACGATGTGTCCAAGGTATTCGAGCTCATCTTGTGTAATCTTGCACTTGCAAAGATTCGCGTAGAACTTCGGTTCCCGAAGGGTCGCGAGGACTTCGTGCAGATGCTCTATGTGCTCTTCCATGGATTTGGAGAAAACTAAGATGTGGTCCGGGTAAACTAAGACAAACTGATCGAGTTGTTTGGAGAACGTTCGGTTCATTACTCCTTGGAAGATTACCGGGGCGTTCGTTAGCCCGAAGCATAACACTCGGAACTGATAGTGTCCCATGTGGGTTCAAAACGTGGTTTTTGGCACATCATCTTCTGTGATGCGGATTTGATGGTACCCTTGAGACAAATCCAAGGATGAAAATACATTTTCCCCTTAGAGTTGGTCAAACAAGTCCTCAATCCGCAGTAAAGGGAATCAGTTTTTTCACCGTCAACTTGTTCAGCGCATGGTAGTCCACGCACATGCGTGAACCACCATCCTTTTTGTTCACAAAAAAGATTGGCACACCGTACGGTGAGCTACTTCGCTCAATCTACCCCTTTGCAAGATACTCTTTGATTTGGCATTCGGCCTCTCACCTTTCCGCTAGACTAAGGCGATACTTGGGTCTAAATGGGGGAGTCGCCTCTGGTTGTACTTGAATCGTATGGCCCATGTGTCATTCTGGCAGAAGCCCAGCCGGTGAGTCTTTAAATACATCCGAGAACTCCACCAATAGAGATTTGATCTCTTGTGGCATGTCTTCCTTCATGTCGTCCTCCACTTTCTGCAGCTGAGCCAAGAAGTATCGACAACCTTGTTGAATATGTCTCATGACCAGCATCGCAAACAAGCTAGCATGGATTTTGAGTCTGGCTAGTGATAATTCCGTACTCAAAATCAACACAAAGTAAATGTTTTGATTATCCTTTTCGGAGTATCAAATGTTTTGATTTAAAGCACATTAGAAACTTGTTTTCACGGAGCATGGGATCGCCTAGAACCACGTCAAACGGGTCAAAAATATTGAGTACCTTCAACGTGACACTCGGTGTGTACCATTGAATACAAATTTTTGCTTTATAGGTACCGATCACAAGTAGTGTACGGTTGTCACCGATGACAACTGCGCCATTTGATGGCTCGTACTTTGGGCCAACCTGTCCTGTAAAGCCAAGGCTAAGAAAGGATTAATCTTTTTCTGCCTGGACCATCTTAAAACCCAAAAAAAAAAAAAAAAAAGGATTCATCTCCTCTAGTGTTTGTCAGTGAAATCTGAGCCTCTTGCTTCTCACGTTGATTCCTGCTCCCCACCTCACAGGTTCAAATCCCCCCATAAGCATTACTCCACACCCCACCTCACCACTCTGCCCCTCTTGGGGCTACCACGCCCATTTGCCCCTCCCTGGACTACCTTAGTCATTTCCCCCTAACCTAGCCCATGCATTCTCCCATCATGGGACTCTCCCTCCTTGCTCCCATTACTGAACGGGCTACCCGATCGCTTTACCCCCAACATTCTCCTCCCCCACAATCTGGGCCACCTCACCTTCCCACCACCTCACCTCCCCACCATCTCACCACCTCACCTCACCTCACCTCCCCACCAGCTCACCATCCCACCATCTCACCACCTCACCTCACTCCACCACCACACCTTCCTACCACCTCACCTCCCCACCATCTCACCACCTCACCTCACCTCACCTCCCCACCAGCTCACCATCCCACCATCTCACCACCTCACCTCACTCCACCACCACACCTTCCTACCACCTCACCTCCCCACCATCTCACCACCTCACCTCACCTCACCTCCCCACCAGCTCACCATCCCACCATCTCACCACCTCACCTCACTCCACCACCACACCTTCCTACCACCTCACCTCCCCACCATCTCACCACCTCACCTCACCTCACCTCCCCACCAGCTCACCATCCCACCATCTCACCACCTCACCTCACTCCACCACCACACCTTCCTACCACCTCACCTCCCCACCATCTCACCACCTCACCTCACCTCACCTCCCCACCAGCTCACCATCCCACCATCTCACCACCTCACCTCACTCCACCACCACACCTTCCTACCACCTCACCTCCCCACCATCTCACCACCTCACCTCACCTCACCTCCCCACCAGCTCACCATCCCACCATCTCACCACCTCACCTCACTCCACCACCACACCTTCCTACCACCTCACCTCCCCACCATCTCACCACCTCACCTCACCTCACCTCCCCACCAGCTCACCATCCCACCATCTCACCACCTCACCTCACTCCACCACCACACCTTCCTACCACCTCACCTCCCCACCATCTCACCACCTCACCTCACCTCACCTCCCCACCAGCTCACCATCCCACCATCTCACCACCTCACCTCACTCCACCACCACACCTTCCTACCACCTCACCTCCCCACCATCTCACCACCTCACCTCACCTCACCTCCCCACCAGCTCACCATCCCACCATCTCACCACCTCACCTCACTCCACCACCACACCTTCCTACCACCTCACCTCCCCACCATCTCACCACCTCACCTCACCTCACCTCCCCACCAGCTCACCATCCCACCATCTCACCACCTCACCTCACTCCACCACCACACCTTCCTACCACCTCACCTCCCCACCATCTCACCACCTCACCTCACCTCACCTCCCCACCAGCTCACCATCCCACCATCTCACCACCTCACCTCACTCCACCACCACACCTTCCTACCACCTCACCTCCCCACCATCTCACCACCTCACCTCACCTCACCTCCCCACCAGCTCACCATCCCACCATCTCACCACCTCACCTCACTCCACCACCACACCTTCCTACCACCTCACCTCCCCACCATCTCACCACCTCACCTCACCTCACCTCCCCACCAGCTCACCATCCCACCATCTCACCACCTCACCTCACTCCACCACCACACCTTCCTACCACCTCACCTCCCCACCATCTCACCACCTCACCTCACCTCACCTCCCCACCAGCTCACCATCCCACCATCTCACCACCTCACCTCACTCCACCACCACACCTTCCTACCACCTCACCTCCCCACCATCTCACCACCTCACCTCACCTCACCTCCCCACCAGCTCACCATCCCACCATCTCACCACCTCACCTCACTCCACCACCACACCTTCCTACCACCTCACCTCCCCACCATCTCACCACCTCACCTCACCTCACCTCCCCACCAGCTCACCATCCCACCATCTCACCACCTCACCTCACTCCACCACCACACCTTCCTACCACCTCACCTCCCCACCATCTCACCACCTCACCTCACCTCACCTCCCCACCAGCTCACCATCCCACCATCTCACCACCTCACCTCACTCCACCACCACACCTTCCTACCACCTCACCTCCCCACCATCTCACCACCTCACCTCACCTCACCTCCCCACCAGCTCACCATCCCACCATCTCACCACCTCACCTCACTCCACCACCACACCTTCCTACCACCTCACCTCCCCACCATCTCACCACCTCACCTCACCTCACCTCCCCACCAGCTCACCATCCCACCATCTCACCACCTCACCTCACTCCACCACCACACCTTCCTACCACCTCACCTCCCCACCATCTCACCACCTCACCTCACCTCACCTCCCCACCAGCTCACCATCCCACCATCTCACCACCTCACCTCACTCCACCACCACACCTTCCTACCACCTCACCTCCCCACCATCTCACCACCTCACCTCACCTCACCTCCCCACCAGCTCACCATCCCACCATCTCACCACCTCACCTCACTCCACCACCACACCTTCCTACCACCTCACCTCCCCACCATCTCACCACCTCACCTCACCTCACCTCCCCACCAGCTCACCATCCCACCATCTCACCACCTCACCTCACTCCACCACCACACCTTCCTACCACCTCACCTCCCCACCATCTCACCACCTCACCTCACCTCACCTCCCCACCAGCTCACCATCCCACCATCTCACCACCTCACCTCACTCCACCACCACACCTTCCTACCACCTCACCTCCCCACCATCTCACCACCTCACCTCACCTCACCTCCCCACCAGCTCACCATCCCACCATCTCACCACCTCACCTCACTCCACCACCACACCTTCCTACCACCTCACCTCCCCACCATCTCACCACCTCACCTCACCTCACCTCCCCACCAGCTCACCATCCCACCATCTCACCACCTCACCTCACTCCACCACCACACCTTCCTACCACCTCACCTCCCCACCATCTCACCACCTCACCTCACCTCACCTCCCCACCAGCTCACCATCCCACCATCTCACCACCTCACCTCACTCCACCACCACACCTTCCTACCACCTCACCTCCCCACCATCTCACCACCTCACCTCACCTCACCTCCCCACCAGCTCACCATCCCACCATCTCACCACCTCACCTCACTCCACCACCACACCTTCCTACCACCTCACCTCCCCACCATCTCACCACCTCACCTCACCTCACCTCCCCACCAGCTCACCATCCCACCATCTCACCACCTCACCTCACTCCACCACCACACCTTCCTACCACCTCACCTCCCCACCATCTCACCACCTCACCTCACCTCACCTCCCCACCAGCTCACCATCCCACCATCTCACCACCTCACCTCACTCCACCACCACACCTTCCTACCACCTCACCTCCCCACCATCTCACCACCTCACCTCACCTCACCTCCCCACCAGCTCACCATCCCACCATCTCACCACCTCACCTCACTCCACCACCACACCTTCCTACCACCTCACCTCCCCACCATCTCACCACCTCACCTCACCTCACCTCCCCACCAGCTCACCATCCCACCATCTCACCACCTCACCTCACTCCACCACCACACCTTCCTACCACCTCACCTCCCCACCATCTCACCACCTCACCTCACCTCACCTCCCCACCAGCTCACCATCCCACCATCTCACCACCTCACCTCACTCCACCACCACACCTTCCTACCACCTCACCTCCCCACCATCTCACCACCTCACCTCACCTCACCTCCCCACCAGCTCACCATCCCACCATCTCACCACCTCACCTCACTCCACCACCACACCTTCCTACCACCTCACCTCCCCACCATCTCACCACCTCACCTCACCTCACCTTCCCAACAGCTCACCATCCCACCATCTCACCACCTCACCTCACTCCACCACCACACCTTCCTACCACCTCACCTTCCCACCATCTCACCACCTCACCTCACTTCACCTCAACACCTTCCCAACACCTCACCTCCCAACCATTTCACCACCTCACCTCACACCACCACCTCACCTTCCTGTGATGTTTAGCTACTTAGGCTAGAGGCAGCTCTTCTCAATCACTCACTCATTCAGTCAAACACATTCATTGTTTTCTATTTCCAGACATGGCATCAGAGCTCAAGTGACCCTCCTGTCGCCTCCCTCCGCCGTCTCCACCGCCGCCACCACGTTGCTCCAACACACGTCCAACGCGAGTGTTTCGTCGTCCGCGCTTCAACGCCAATTCCTGTTGGAGCTAATTGTAGTTGGCCTGCGCCTCTACTTTTCCATCGCAAAAAAATCCATTTTCAGGATTGCCCTCCACATCGGCAATCTTCTGCCCAGCACTTCCGTCGCGAGCGTTTCGCGTTCGGTACTCTCGCTCCAAGTTCTTTTGGAGCTAATTGTAGAGCACCTCCCCCTCTACCTTTCCACCGTAAAAAGATTCGTTTTTGGTTTCTCAATCAGCTCTCCCGGACATCGGCAGATTTCTGTCCACCACGTTCGTCGCGAGCGTTTCGTCTTCGAAGCTCCCACTCCAAAATTTTCTGGTTCCCGCCTTTGTTGGCCTCCTCCTCCACCTTTCCATCGCAACAAAAAAAGAGGTTGGACACTTTTCACTTTTTGACCTAATTTTTTTCCCCCCCCTCTCCTGGCCCACCCACCTCTGAATCTCCCTCGATGGCCTCCGTTGCCGCAATGGGCGGCTCTCTCCTTGCCGTCCCAAAACTCACCGCCAAGCGCGACGGAACCCACAACTACAAGTTATGGGCGTTCAACCTTAGCATCTACTTCGGCTCCACCGAGCAGAAAGGTATTCTCCTCCGCTCTATCATCCTCGGCACCGGCTCCGGCGCACCTCCCACCGACCCCACCGACACCGCCAAGGTCGATGCGTGGGAACTAGCGAACAACACCGCCCTCCTTGCCATCCTCGCCACTACCTCCGCCGACCTCCACGACGACATCCGTGCTCTTGGCAGTGACGCCAAGACGGTGTGGGCCGCGTTCGCGGCTCGCTTCAACACTACGACTTCCACCTCGTGCGGCATCAAAATCATGTCCTTATTCAATGTACCCTACTCCGCCCACTCCGACATGGGCGGATACATCTCCGCATGTACCACCATCGTCTCCGACCTCAAAGAGATGAAGGTGGCGATGCCGGAGGCGGTGGTTTGCACCGGCATCATCGCTGGCCTACCACCTCGCTTCGATGTCATTCGCCAAATACTCCTTCAACTCTCCGTCGATGACATGACTGTGAAAGCCATCGCCCCAAAGCTCATGGCTGCAGAGCAAGACCATCACTCTAAGCATCACCACCAAACTGCGGCGATGCACCTCCACACTCCGNGGCATGTCAATACACCCCCCTCCATGGCCCACTCAAGGGCACGATGTGCGGTGGCCTCAACCACCCGCAATCCACGTGCGATCATGCACAAACAGATCAGTGGCTTGCGGCCTCACCACACCGCAAGTACAATGACCGTCCCCGTTGGGCGGACATCCGCTCAAAGGCCCGACGCGATCGCCAAGCCTCATGGAAGACTCCCTCCATCACTAGCTATGTGGCACCGGAAGCTAGCAGTTCTTCCACTCTTGTCCATGATATCAATGAAGGATTTTCGATCTACTCCGTTTCCTCCTCCATCTTTACCGAACAAACCCTTGACTCCGGTGCGGCATCCCATACTCTTCGGGATGCCGACACGATTTCCCCCCTCCCCTCTCCGGTCACAATTAACGGAGCCACCACTGCTATGAGCGCCACGTGTCACTCGCAAGCAACCCTCTCCTCTCCCGCTTCCCTTCATGGCTCTATCTCCGGCCTCCATGTCCCCTCTCTTCGCACGAACCTCCTCTCGGTTCGCCAACTCCAACAAGAGGGCGTGAACATCACATTTCCCGCATTCGGTACCACAGCTCACCTAACCTCCTCTACCGGCCTGCACCTCACCACTTTCCGTCTCTCCAACAACCTCTATCGCCTCTCCGCTCCCCGCCCCCAACCCACCCTCACCACCTCCCCACCTCCAACTTGCTC
>SZWC01004082.1:24139-38042 GCA_023375785.1 Penium margaritaceum
TGCCGCCACATCTCTCACCCTCTCATACTCCACCACCACCGTCTTTGTCATCCTAACTTTGCCGCCCTCCACCGCCTCTCTTCAAAAGACATGGTCATCGGCCTCCCTTCTCTCCCACCCATTCCCACTCTCCCCGCCCCCACTTGTCCCTCATGCACCCTCGGCAAGCTCAAAGCCGCCTCACATCCGCCTCACTCCTCACGTGCTCCCAAGCCTCTCGACTTGGTCCACCTTGATCTTGTTGGTCCCATTCACCCCACCTCCATCCAAGGTCACTCCTACTTCCTCACTATTGTCGATGACTCGACTCGCTTTGGCACCGGTCTTCCGCTTGCCTCCAAATCCGATGCCAAAGACGCTTTCCTCGCATGGGCGAACCACGCCTCCGCCAGCTTTGGCCGTGCCATTCTCCATCTCCGCTCCGATCGTGGAGGTGAGTTTCTCTCTACCGTCCTCTCGGAGTATTGCGACCTCCACGGCATCAACCATCAAGTCACCCTCCCCGAATCTCCCGAACAAAACGGTGTTGCTGAGCGTCGCAATGGCATCCTCCTTGCCATCATTCGCACCCTCCTTGCTCATGCCTCCGCACCCAAGTCCCGTTGGGCGTACGCTCTCCGCTACGCCTCGCGCGTCCACAATCTATACCCCACCTCTCTTCTTCCGGATCTTACGCCTTGGGAGGCATGGTTCGGAAAGAAACCCGATGTTTCTACTCTACGCGTGTGGGGCTCGACGGCGTATGTGCTCCTCAACAAGTACCAACGCTCTCAACAACACATGTCAAAGGTTGGTCCTCGTGCCGCCCCCCTCATGTTTGTCGGCTTTGCCCCGAAGTCGGCGGGCTACGTGTTCCTCGACCCCACCACTGGCCAAGAAACACACAGCATCGACGCCGCCTTCGACGAAACACTTCCATTCAATACCTCCCACACCACCCCCAACCTTGAGTGGGCCCACTTCGAGCTCCTCACGCCCCCTCCTCCCCTGTCCCCATCCTCCACGACTCCTCCAAGCCCTTCCCCTGCCTCCTCCCTTGCTGGATCGCCCCCTCCTCCGACCACCTCACCTCCATCCTCGCCTCCCAGTGCCCCCTTTCTCCCTGCTCCTCCTCCCTCTTCCCCTCCCGGTTTCCCTCCTTTGCCGTCTCTCCCTCCTAGTTCCTCCCACCTCCCATCCTCCCCCGCCCCCGCCCCTGTCCCTCCCCCTCTCCCACCTCTCATNAAAGCCCGGTATGTTGCCAAAGGCTTTTCTCAACGGCAAGGTGTCGACTTCTTCGACACCTATTCCCCCACGGCCAAACTTACCACCTTCCGCACCCTCCTCCACATTGCCGCGGCTCGCGATATGGAGCTCCACTCCATGGATGTCTCCGCCGCTTTCCTTCAAGGTGATCTCCATGAGACCATACTCCTCGAACCTCCTAAGGGTCATCCCACAACCCTCTCTGATGCCGTTTGGCGACTCCATCGACCCGTCTACGGCCTCAAACAGTCACCCCGGGAATGGCACTCGAAGCTGCGGTGTGCTCTCATCTCTCTCGGGTTTCAAGCTGCCCAGTCCGACGCAAGTCTCTTCATTCGGACTTCCTCCTCTGGTTGTTTTCTCCTTGCCTACGTCGACGACATGACTCTTGCATCCACTGACCTTGGAGAACTCAATGCACTCAAGAAAGCTCTCATGCAAGAGTTCACGATGAAGGATCTCGGTGAACTCACCCATTACTTGGGCATGGAAGTTCGACGGGACCGCCCAAATCGCACCATCACCCTCACCCAAGAAACATACATCAACTCCATTCTTCTCCGTTTTGGACACCTTCAATCCAATGGCACCACAACTCCCCTCCCAACCGACCACGGCCTCACCAACCCCTCCGTGCCCACCACACACCCTCGTCCGATCCTTTTCCGGAGTTGGTCGGCTGTCTTATGTATGCCATGGTTTGCACCCACCCAGACCTAGCCTACCCTCTCAGCGTCCTCTCCCGCTTTGTCGGTGCCGGCCGTTTCTCCTCCGAACATTGGCGCGCAGCCAAGCGGGTCCTCCGCCACCTCCACTCCACCCAAACTCACGGCCTCACTCTTGGCGGGTCCCCGGATATCTCCCTCGAGGGCTTCACCGATTCTTCTTGGGCTGACGACCAATCTGATCGCCGTTCTACTCAAGGCTATGGCTTTCGTCTTGGTTCTGGCCTCATCAGCTCGCGGTCTACTCGCTCCTCTTCCGTCTCTCTCTCGTCTTGCGAGGCGGAACTCTACGCCGGCACCATGGCTGCCCAGGAAGCCACCTGGCTGCGTTCTCTCCTTAGCGAGCTTGGTCATCCTCAACCTCAGCCCCGCTTGTGGTGCGACAATGCTAGCACGATTGCCCTCACCAAGGATCCGGTGTTCCACGCCCGTACAAAGCATATCGAACTCCGGTACTTCTACATTCGAGAGCAAGTGCAGGCTGGACACTTGGACGTCCGCCATGTGTCTTCTGCAACAAACTTGGCGGACATCTTCACCAAAGCCCTCTCACGCGATGACCATCATCGTCTCCTTCCTCTCCTTGGGCTTCGACCTCCTCAGCCTCAAGGGGTGTCAACGTGAGCACCAAGATTCTAAGGGGTGTGTCAGTGAAATCTGAGCCTCTTGCTTCTCACGTTGATTCCTGCTCCCCACCTCACAGGTTCAAATCCCCCCATAAGCATTACTCCACACCCCACCTCACCACTCTGCCCCTCTTGGGGCTACCACGCCCATTTGCCCCTCCCTGGACTACCTTAGTCATTTCCCCCTAACCTAGCCCATGCATTCTCCCATCATGGGACTCTCCCTCCTTGCTCCCATTTCTGAACGGGCTACCCGANTGCACCACCACACCTTCTCACCACCTCACCTTCCCACCATCTGACCACCTCACCTCACCTCACCTTCCCAACAGCTCACCATCCCACCATCTCACCACCTCACCTCACTCCACCACCACACCTTCCTACCACCTCACCTTCCCACCATCTCACCACCTCACCTCACTTCACCTCCACACCTTCCCAACACCTCACCTCCCAACCATTTCACCACCTCACCTCACACCACCACCTCACCTTCCTGTGATGTTTAGCTACTTAGGCTAGAGGCAGCTCTTCTCAATCACTCACTCATTCAGTCAAACACATTCATTGTGTTCTATTTCCAGACAGTGTTAGAAAGTACGTTCACGGGAGCACCAGCTAGGTGTCCTCTGAACTGCATCGTCATGTTATCTCCACTCCTCCGAGTGGACAGGCTCGACGACGGCAAGCCGAGTTTGTGATAAACACGGAATCAGTATGGTGGGCACCGTAACTCCCATGATTCACCCACTCGAGTCCACATCTTGTGGGAACGTGTAAATTCGGCTAGCACCGTCCAGTCCTAAAATCTGACCAGGTCGAAATTGTCAACCACAAGTAGTGCGAACTCACCGCTTTCAGGATGATTGCTTCAATCACTACATAGCACAACTCTTGAACAGTGGTTGGTTTTGCCACTAATAAGCATGTTTGATCACGCATACCATATGAAGATGGAAGGTTTAGTGGGCAATGGCAGTCAACAAGCGTAGAATGAGGTTGAACAAGAGGGGAGAAAACAACGGAGAATTTTGAACTCGTAAAAAACTCAAATTGTTTAACATCCTCGTCTGAAAACATGAACCCACACAAATGATCCACTTTTACCCTTGAGTGGTCCCCACTAACGTCACTCAAGGGTGGGGAAATCCCGTACCACGACCCTGCCCGTTTCCACATCCGGGTCCATTGCCGCGACCGCGACCCTGTACACGGCCTTGTCTGCGGCCTCCTGCTGTAACAGTCCCACGAGGTGTTGCTACTACGACTAACGCCGCGGCCTCTTGTCCACCACCTGCAGTCTCAGGTCCATGAGCCCTAAAGACGCCCGGTTGCATGCACTTGTGACAGATTCAGTCGCAAAAGGCTGTGTTGTGACGCTCATGCGCCACCTATAGCTCGTCACTGTCGCTGCTGCGCTTGTGGTTTGGGGTCTTGTGCCCGCCAGTCTTCTTGACTTGAGGTTTTGCAGGCTTCTTGTCCTTGGCCCCGCCTCTCTACCTGGCTGCTCCTCTAGCCCATGCAGCGTCCATGCGCATGTTGCGGCCTTGCTATGCACGCACGTTCGGCCGTGCATCCGAGTTGTGCTTTGGGCTCGCCGAATACACTTCACTCATGTAGTCCCGCAACGCCCTCTAGCTTGTCCAAGCCTGGCCTGTTGCCGTTATAGTAGTCTTTTCCTTCAGATTCTTGCTGGTAAGACCATCATACAAGTACTTCAACAGCATGCACTCTGAGTACTTGAAGGTGTGAGTCCCATCGCCCTCGGTGAAGCTTTCGGCTTCCTCCACGAGTGCGGTGAACTCGCTTAAGTAGACTTCGAGTGAGCTACCTAGTTGCCTGAAGTCCTTGATCTTGTGGAAGGCATGCTGTGGCTCCTCACGCTGGATACACTTCTTATGCATGATCGCGTAGAAGGCCTCCAACGGCATGGGCTACCACTCGAGGTTTGGTTATTGCGCACCCCACTCCTTGACTACATACTTGAAGACCTTGCCTTCAAGCCGCGTCGTGGAAATATCGCCTTACTGACTGAGTGGAGCCTTCTGGATACACAGAACATGCTCCATGCGGTACAACCAGTCGGTCGACTTCACACCCTTTCAGAATATCTCCACAATGTGGTAGAAGGACGTGTTCATGACAGGACCCGAAGTCTTCGAGGTAGGCAAGTCGTCGCTGCCACCGGCAGTGGCATCAGCACCTGCGCCACGTTGTGCTTCCTGCAGCATCCGCACCTGGGTCACACTCTGCAACGCCTTGTCAAGATCATTGCATTGGCGGTTTGCCTCATGAGCGACCAGGCGCTGCAGCTGGCGATCACGGCCGAGGTCTGTGCCACTCTGTTTGACGTGGGCCAGCAGGTTGGTGAATGTAAACTTCAACTCTGATATCGTCAAAGCATCGGCGATAGCCTCCAAGGCCTCGCATTGTCCGTGTACCTTTACCTATGGTAGGAGGGTACGGTTTGCATACACGCCTCCAAGAAGTCCCACCTTTCAGAGGAGGCTATCGTCAACGAAGATGCTCGAGTGGGCACAACCCTGCCCCATTGTGGATACATCATAGGAAAGGAGATCCGCCCCCACTCCTCCGAGTGGTGCCGTACCTCCACCGTCAGTGGTGATCTTGAGTCAGCTCGCCGCCTCGGCAGCCAACTCAACAAGCGTGCGGTGGTCATCGTGAATTGCCTTCGCTCTTTCTTCCAGCTTTGCACTGCAAGCGAGCTTGTCCATGGACAAGCTCGCCTATCAAGGAGCTCCCTCAACGAGCTCGCTAGAGGCGAGGGTCAAGCCGGACAGCAAAAAAAAAAAAATAGGACAGGGGGGTCCTCGAGTGGGACATTCGAGAAAATCCCCAACAAGGGGTATCCCACTCGCACCGAGCGTTCGGTGAACCAAAAAAAAGGGGAAGAAATAATAAAATCAACCGCAGCATCAACAAGAATTGCGTGAGATACGATGTTAGTAGGAGCAGCAAAGAGATGGCCGGGGGTCACAGCCGTCAGTTGGTGTTGTCGACCGATGCAGTCGTAGCGACACCACCCATTTTGTTGCCAGCTGTAGGATGTGAGGAGGGGACCACTACCTTCAGCGTTGATGGCGGTCGTAGGCAGCAGTGATAGCAGTAGCAGTACCAAAGGCAACTTGAGGTCGCACATTGCGTTAGTCATGCAATAGCACCATAACAATTGCGTAGCAGTCGCACAGCAGCGCACCACTAACATGGTTGTAGTCCTCCTTGTGACGGCGTCAGAACACGTCTAAGAGTAAGTGCTTCCATTTCCAACCTCCCCCTGTGGCCTTGTGCCAGCGGGAGCAAGTTCCGTGTGCACTCACCCACTCCAAGATCGGGAGATGAGCAGATTGGCGTGGAAGGGAGTACATCCGGCACCGTGGTTGGCACCGGCACTGCATGTGTGGCAGGCGCCGTGTCCACAGTGGTAGGTGCACCCATGCCACACGCCTCAGGTGTCAAACATATGTGCTTGCTACTACTATGGGGATCGGCACCATGGCTGGCGCCAATGCCGCTAGCTCCCTGTCGGGTGGCAAACACCCTGGATATGGTCCTGTCCTTCTTCGTCACCATCCGACTCAGACACCTTGTCAGCCGATTCTATGGCACCCCTTGATGGAGCCGTGGCGGTGTTGTATGCCGAGCTTCGGGGTTTAAAGCGCATGGTGTAACAGCTCACAGACCATGTGATCTTTGAGTGAGTTGTTGCCACCATGCCGCTACAGACACCTCCATCTTTCTCCTCCCCCCATTTGCTCTATCCTGGTGTCAGATGAATTCATCCCAACCTCTGAGTCCTCCGCTCTTGTGGTATTCCCTTCAGCTCGCGCTCATCGCAATTGCACTCGGCACGCGAGACAACGGATGTCACATTTGACTAGACGTGCCCAAGAGGTAGCGGTAGCAGTAGTAGTGGCAGACATTAGCGTGGAGCTGACTCCCTCGTCCCTGGTTGCAGGGCTGGTGCGGCATCCCTTCTCAGCTTCTACCGATGTGTCGGTCAAAGGGAGGATGGAGTGTCTGTCTATGATCACCAGAGAGTGCAGGAGGGATGAGGACGAGTCATCCGAGGAGTGGTGCGATGCGGAGTCGGAGGCGGATGACTGGTCCGAAACGGAGTTAGAGGCTGACGTAGGGATGGAGATGGAGATAGAGATAGAGACTGCGTCTGATGCAGCAGAGACCACGACTATAGAGGCAGGCGTGACAACAACAGTGGATGGGACAGCAGTAGTAGTGGCAGTGACAACCGACACATGTGGACGTCTGAGCAGTGGGCATGCCGGCAGCCACCGATGTCGTGATTTTTACAACAGTAGCAGTCACTGCTACCGACGGGACACCGTCAATGGATACCCTTGTTGGTGTGGACACCATGATGCTTGACGCTCTTGTAACAGCCAGTACGGCCTCCGTAGGGGTAGACGCTCCCTTAGCCACAGCATCAGCCATTGCTCGTATACATGCGGAGGGGGTATCCAAAGAGGCAGGAGACGTCAAGGTTGCCGGAACTTCCGCTATGGCCGATGCCATTGCGGTAGCTGTCTGTGGAGGCGCAGCCATCACGGAGGACACAACTGGAGTAGTAGGTGATGCACCAGCAGTCGAGCGGACCCCTGTGCTTTAGCATTTACACTTTGAATTTCGTGACCAAGAGGATGCAGTGGTAGGTGAAAACAAGCACATGCAGGACCTCACGCTTGAGCTGCGTACAACGAGGACATGTTGGAGCACCGGAGACACTGCGGGGTGTTGGGTAGGGGCAGTAGACGTTGAGGATGTATACACACGCCTCGAGGCTACTGAGTGGACGTTCCATGGTGTAGTGTGGAAGCGGTTGGAGTTATGCCGACAGTTAAGGAGGCAGTATCAGTTGATGCCTCAGCAGTGGCGGCCTCTGCAGGAGTAGCCATTACCATGGTCGACACTGCTGAGAGCCGAGTGGTGATTGTGCCCGCGGCATCTGATGAGCATGCAGCTGTCACCCTTACAGGTACACCTACCGTGGAGGATGGAGAGTGAGCTGCGGACCTCTGGCTCATGGCTGCCATGACCGGCATCGTTGACACCATGGCTGTTCGAGCCTAGGACACATTTACACACGTCCAAACTACAGTTCATGTACGCGAGCTCCTACACTTCACGGCCGGCGAGCAGGAGGTAGTGGTGGCTCGAGTGGAGGCGCACGTGCAGTGTCTCATGGCCGAGCTCTGAGAGGCCAGTAGCCGTTGTTACACTATGGATGTTCCACCATGACGGGCTGCCGAGGAGTGCGTGGAAGATGTACGCATGCGTCTTGAGGTAGTTGAGAGGTCTCTATAGGATGCACGTCGGGGACGGGCGGACGTTCAGCAGTAGGTGGATGATTGGTTGCGCACCAAGGGTTGGGAGGAGTCCCGAGATGTTGTACCGGCTCCTGATGACGACGACGATGAGGTAGAGGCCGATTCACTGCTGGATGCCGATCTCCAGTCAGTAGTCGACGGCCGAGTGACATGTGTGTGAGCAGCAGCCGGTGCTTCCATAGCAGCACATCCTATAGATGCATACACTGCATATGCCGACGCGTTGTGTGGTGTCGACGCTATGCCAGCAGCTGGCGACCAGGTGATAGATGATCGGACTACTGACCTGCGTGACGAGGCGGCAAGGCTGTAGGAGGCTGTGGCTCATGCCGGCGTGCACGCGATTGAGGTTCAGTGTCAGGTTCATTCTACGATTGACCGCTTGCATGTCGCAGATGCAGCCAGCCGGCTGGCAGCCGCAGCACAATTCAACGCTCTGTACACGCGTCTTGACGCTGCATAGCCCAGGTGGCAATGTGCGACTCAGCAGCTGGCACGCATACAACAAGTGATGCAGCTGGAGGAGGCCCTAAGTGTTGCACCAGTCAGAGGAGCAAGTGACGACCGTAGTGATGACTACAATAGCAACGATGACAACGATAGTGTCGATGAAGCTGTAGGGTCAGACTTTGTGCGCGTATGTCCCATCAGCATTGTTCTCATCCTTGCTATTGCTATGAAGGTATATGTGGCCGTGGGGGAGACGTGTTCCCTCCTTAGGGGATTATGTTGTGTACAGCTATCAGCTTTGCTTGTGCTGTCGGGATCTTCCACACAAGGGGAGTGTTGGTATGTGAGCTTTGGCCTGACACCATTATGAGGACAGTGTGGTTATTTTGGGTGTGCCACCATGCTCTGGTCGAGGTTATGCTGGTTGAGACCCGCGGACCTGGTGAGTTTTTCTGGTGTAACGTGGAGATCCATGGCCTCCATGTGTTATGTATGATCCATGCATGGTGTGGTCGAGACCCGGGCACTTGGTGGGATGCACCATTGTCACAAGGAGACCTTGTGCTATTGTATCCTTAATCAGTGGTTGCCATGATTGGTTGCCCGAGCCATTCTTCCCTGCTTTTGCTCAGACATCGTTATGGTGACGGTTGTGTCAGCCAGGGGGAGTGGTGGTGTGTGTGGCTTCCACCCGTCACGAGCGACGACCATGGTGATTACTGGTATACCCCTTGCTAAGGGTATAGAGTAGTGGTACAGGAGAGGGCGACGACATGGTGGGTATCCAGAGGATCCCGAGAAGAATTTAGCATCTTCGACTTGACTGGTGTGACACAGGTGATGCTGGACTCTTCTCGGTGGCTGAGACCCACGTAACCGGTAGCCTGTTCCGGTGCGACGAGGAGATCTGCGACTTTGGTGTGCTTCCTGTCTTGGAAAGCACATGCTCACATCTCGGTATTACACTTGTACATTTATGGGTGCTCTCAGTGCAGTTTAGAGTGCTCTAGAATTTTCTCGGTGGACAGGCCATTTTGGCTGATTTGCTTGTTGTGCTTGCTATTCATGTCTTGATGATGCAAGCCCACCTTGCATGGGTCCGTTGCGTAGAGCTCGTTGTTCTATATGTTCTTGCATAGACGACGCGTGATTTTGACACGTGAGCAGTAAGTTACGGCCGAAACTCTGGTTTCAGGCCAGTTTTAGCAGGTACGAAAATAATGCCGCCCCTGGCGACTCTAAGCGGCCAGCAACCATTTAGGCTGATCGTTGCTCAATTGTCACTCTCTCCCTGCAATAATATTCAATTTGAGCTTCCTGAAACTCTGTACGTGTCCCTACCCAGACCCTTGTAGTTTCGTGCATGACTTGTGACTGTCATCACACACTGACTCAGCGCTGATGCTTAGTTCAGTGACGAGCGGTTAGGAAGGTTCCAGGAAATTTCTTAGTGATGTGGTCGTGTCTATGCTTGTGTAGATTCCTGATGCGGACATAGTTGGAACCTGAGCACCAACAATTTGTGGCTCCACCCACTAGCAGCTGCTAGACAATTGCCATAGCACTTCGGGTGCTTGTTGGGGTGCTCTGTAGTTTTTTTGCAGTCGGTAGAGCTTTCTTGGTGAATTGAATCTTGAGCCTGATTGCATGTTTTGTATTGTGTGTCCACCAATCAATGCCGGACCTGTGCATGTCGCCATTCGTATCGTCCTGCTAGAGATTTTGCATCTTTGGGTTAATACGGTGTAGTGTTTGGATTATATAGAGAGTTGTGGCCAAAACAATGATTTTGGGCCGGTTTTAGGACAAATAGACATTGCCGCGTGCGTCATCCGCTATGCGCCAAGAAAAGTATTTATGATGTTTGCTTGTCAGCTGTCATTTCTCTCCGCATTGCTAAAGCTATTGAAGCTCATAATATTTTGAGTGTCTCCCCAGCCCAACCCTTGCTGTTAATGCACGTGCCTGCTTGCTAGTGCGTCGTTGAGTGGACAAAGTCAGCACGTCAACAACAAGGCTAGGAAGTTTCATAATAGTTTCTAGCTCATTCATACAAGCACGCCAACAAGTCGGCACAGAGGGAGGCAAGCACGCTGGCACGTATGCACGTAAGCATGTAGGCATGCATGCATGCATTCATTTTGCTGAAAAACACATAGGCACAAATGCAAGGTTGCATGCAGGCAAGCATGCATACAGTCATGCATGTAGGCACGTAGGCACACAAGTAGGCATGCATGTAGGCACATATGCACATATGCGGACATGCATGTAGACACTCAGGAACACATTCACGTAGGCATGCATGAATGTAGGCCGTTAGGCAAGCAAGCAACAGTGAACTCAGACATTCTCTTAAAATTCCAAAACTAACCCCCTCCCTCCCAAGAAACTCAACACCCGTTAACATTTTCCACCCAACCCTCCCCACCCACTTCATTCCCCATCCTTCACATATCCCCAATGCTCCCGCCTCGTCCTCCCGAGGCCCCCTTCTTTCAAGAAGGTCGGAGAACTAGTGTTCCTGAAGTTAAAATCATTAATTGAAATTTTCAACGCAACAATCATGAAATCATATCCTTTATGTGAAATTTCATGGCTGGTTTTTACCAGAAAACTAGTGGAAATTTCATCCCACGTTATTATATAACCACGAAAAAACACATGAATGGAGGCAGGCAAGCACGAAGGCATGTACGCTCATAGACCGGTAGGTGAGCAACCATACAAGCAGGCAGGCATGCAAGCATGCAGGCACACAAACAAGCAGGTAAACAGGCACGAAAGCAGGCAGGCACCAAGGCAAGTAGGCATGCAGGCATGCACATACACAGACACAAAGGCACATAGGCAGGCAGACATGGAGGCACGCAAGCAAGCAGAGAAACAGGCATGCTGGTAGGCATGCAGGCATGGAGGCATGCAGGTAGCCAAGCATACAGGCAGGCAGGCAGGAAGGCAAGTAGGCACACATGCATGCAGGTAAGCAGACAAATATTCATGTAGGTAAGCAGGCATGCATACACACAGGTTAGCAGGCACGCATACGCAGAGATAAGCATGCATGCATAGGCATAGGCAAGTAGGCTCAAATACGGAGAGGTAAGCAGGCATACATACGCATAGGTAAGCAGACACACATATGCACAGGTAAGTAGGCATACATATGCACAGGTAAGCGGGTAGGCATACACACATGTAAGCATGCACATATACACATATGTAAGCAGGCACACATACACAAAGGTAAGCTGGCATACGTACACAAAAATAAGCATGCACACATATGGAAACATAAGCAGGCACACATACACATAGGTAAGCAGGCACGTATACGAACAGGTCAGCAGGCATGCAGACGCACAGGTAAGTAGGTACACATACACATAGGTAAACAAGATCACATACGCACAGGTATGTAGACATACGTACACACAGGAAAGCAGGCATGCATACACACAGGTAAGCAGGAACATAGAGACAGATGTAAGAAGGTACGTACACACACATGTAAGCAGGCACACATATGCACAGGTAAGCAAGCACTCATACACATAATTTAGCAGGCATGCATACGCACAGGTAAGCATACACATACATGCATAAGTATGTAGGCAAGAATATGCAATAGTAAGCAAGCACACATGCGCACAGGTATGGAGACACACACATATGTACAGGTAAGCAGGAGCACATATGCAAAGGTAAGCATGTACGCATACACATAGGTAAGGATGCACACATACACACAGGTAAGCAGGCACGTATATGCAGAGGTAAGCAGGTACGCATAGGCACAGGTAAGTAGGCATGCATATGCACAAGTAAGCAGGCACGCATATGCATAGGTTAGGAGACACACATATTCACAGGGAAGCAGGCACACACATGTACAAGGAAGTAGGCGCACATATGCAAAAGTAAGCAGGCACACATACACGAAGGTAAGCAGGCATACATACGCACACATAAGTAGGCACACATATGCAAGGTAAGCATGCATGCATATGCACAGGTAAATAGGTACAAATATTCACAAGTAAGTAGGCATGTATATACACAGGTAAGTAGGCATGCATACGTACAGGTAAGCAGGCACGCATACGCACACGTAGGCAAGGCACGCATATGCACAAGTAAGCAGGCATGCACACACACAAGTAGGCAGGCACACATATGCTCAGATAGGCAGGCACATATACGCAAAGGTAGGCAGGCACACATACGCACAAGTATGCAAGTGCGTACGCAGGCGCACATGAACGTAGGCATTCTCCTCAATCTCCCATACTCACCCCATTCTCCCTAAAGGATATCAGAAAATTTTACCCATGAGTCTTTATCATCTAGCCCTTCTCACCCGCTCCATTCACTCCCTCCTCCTCCCTTCCTCTTGTGAAGGAGGACAATAATTTTTGTAAAAATATATTTATTATTTAAATTACATATACTTGTTGTTTTATTTTAGTTTGAATATAAATATGAGAATCTCAATTGAAAACTGCCCATCACTGAATATGATTTAACTGCCTTCAGTGATCAGATGGCCTGCAGACATGCAGGCACACAGGCACACATGCACAGAAGCATGCAAGCGGGCAGGCACAAAGGCACGCAGGCAAGCAGGTACGTAGGAATGCAAGCAGGCATGTATGCAGGCTTGCAGGCATGTTGGTAGGCAGGCACCAAGGCATGCAAGTAGCCAGGCACACTGGCAGGCAGACACACAGGCAGGCTTGCCTGAATGCAGGTAGGCAGGCATGCATGCACGTAGGCACAAACATAGGCAGGCATGCAAGAATGCAGGAATGGAGGCACGTATGCATACTGGGAGCTAGGCGCATAGGCACACAGACAAGAAGCTATACATTCAGGAAGGCAAGCAGGCTCACGGGCATGCAGGCACATAGGCAGGCAAGTGGACAGGCACGAAGGCAGGCAGGCACGCAGGCAAGGAGGAAGGTGAAGAGACGTGCACATTGGCAGGCAGGCAGGCACGCATACAGGCAGGTAGGCAGGCATAGAGGTAGGTAGGGAGATATAGAGGCTGGTAGCGAGGCATGCAGGTAGGCAGGCAGGCAGGCACACAGGCAAGGAAGCATGCAAGCACATATGTACGCAGGCACAAACGCATGCAGGCATGCAGGAATGCAGGCACATAGGCAGGTAGGCATGCAGGCATGCAGACACATAGGCACGCAAGCATGTAGGCACACTGGCATGCATGCATGCTGGCATGCAGGCAAGAAGGCACGGATACACACGGACAGGCATTCAGCCTTCCATGTAAACAGTCACACAGGCTTGCACACACGTAGGTTGGCTGGCACACAGGCATGGAGGCAAGTAGGAACATAGGGACTCAGGCAGGCAGGCAGGCAGGCAGGCAGGCAGGCAGGCAGGCAGGCAGGCAGGCAGGCAGGCAGGCAGGCAGGCAGGCAGGCAGGCAGGCAGGCAGGCAGGCAGGCAGGCAGGCAGGCAGGCAGGCAGG
>SZWC01004082.1:53393-68538 GCA_023375785.1 Penium margaritaceum
CCTCCCTCCCTCCCTCCCCCTCCTTCCCTCCTTCCCCCTACCTCCCTCCCGTTGCTGTGTCAGTCTTGGTGACCTCTGGACTTGACGCCACTCACTCGCAGGCACAACGTGGTGGCCCACAACTACCTTGGCACACTCAGCGTGCCCTTGCACAGCTCAGTGTGTTCACAGGAATTTCCTCGGTGGCCAGCTCCCGGAGCTCGTTTTATCAGTGACCTTGATTTTGCTTTTTCTTAGTGTTGTTGTATAGGGCTGATTTTTCTGCTTCCGCTACTTCTTTCGGTTCGTCATTCTGACAACCGAGCAGCCCGTACTGAACTAGGGACCTGGCTCTCTCTTGTCTGGAAGGTAGTGACAAATTAGTTGCCATTTTCTGCACCCTAGGTGACAGGCTTGCGCAGAGGTGCACGCCCGTTGCCTAGGCGAGGGAGGATAGCTATCTCCCTTGCTCATTCTTGCTAATCTCTGATTTTCCTCTTTCAAGCATATCTTTGCCGTCTCTCAGCTCAGTGTGAAGCGTCGTCTGTCACATTGTGTCCATCACAGTGTGCTCTCTCACACAGTGTGTCGCTAAGGAGGTTATCTCATTCCCTCATGGTATCAGAGCATTTGAGAGACTGCACCCTCGCACTCCACCATACAACGCGCAGCAGCAGCTTCTTCTGGCCTGGGTTGGGCCAGGTGGGGACGAACAGATCCTGACAGCGTGGCGGCCCTGATCTCATGGCTCTCACCACGTAGTACTCCGGCGGAGCCGGAGGCGGAACGCTGCAGAAATCTCGGCAACAGTCCTCTCGTCGCGGCTGCCATCTCGGCGGCGACAAGCGCGCACACCTGCGACCGTCTGACCTGCAGCACCTCTCCCTTGTGGCATTCTTCTCCACAATCGCAGCACTCTAGCCGCAGTAGCAACTGCAACTTTAGGTTGCGGCTGCATCCTTGTGCGCCTTGGGCTTCTTCGCCCACCCACCGTCGACGGTGCTGCCACATCCGTGGCAGCACCGTCCTTGGTTTTGGCCATCTCCGCCGCATTCGCGCCAACAGCCGCCGCGGCTGGCGTAGCATCTCGCAGCAGTAGCAGCTTGCCACGTAGCATTTCGCAGGCCCGGCCTGTAACAGCAGCACCACCTAATGCAGCAGCTCGCAGCAGCATCTCGCGTAGCAGCCTGCGGCAACAGCAACATTCAGCGTCCACGACAGCACCATCAGCCACAGCGGCAGCAGCAGTATCACCTCCTTTCACTTCCCCGCCCCGCCCCCCCGCCCCCCGGGTCGAGATCCGGACATTTTGAGGATTGACCCAGTGTCTCGGGAGACCAACGGTTGTGGGGAGTGCGCCCGGACTCTTCACAATTTTTTCCATTTCTCATCGGCCAACCCTGGGTTTTTTCCTTTGGGTTTTTGCACTCATTCCTTTTTCTTGCTCGCAATCTACTCGTTTGCTTGCTACCCGGGCACCCGGGTTCTCGTCCCAACACCCGACACATCTCTTTGTTTCTCGGATGGCACAGTGCACACGTGGGCATTTTTCCTCGTGCCCTTGGCTTCCCTTTCCTTATCTCGTCGTTATCAACTTTCCCTCTTTTTACCCTCCTCTCATTTGGTTGAGACCCAGGCACACGGAGTCCTGTCCCGGTGCCTTGGGAGACCTCTTTTCTCTAGTTCCCGTTCACTCACACGTTTTCCTTTTTTCTTTTATTCCATTCCATTTCCCTGTTGGACCTCCCTCCTCTCAGTCGATACCCGGGCACGTGGGGTTTTGTCCCCGTGCCTTGGGAGACCCTGTTTCCCTTGTCCCGCCGACGGCATGGCTAATCCTATGCTACCTTCGCCTGGGTCGGCGTGAGCCCCACCCCACGGGGCCCCATCTTTTTCCGGACCACCTTCAGCATCTTACATCCCGCCTTCTTGGCTGTCCTCGACGGCTCGGCGTACCTTTCCATTCCTTCCTTCTCCGGCCGTTCCTGCGCCCTCGCCGCCGGCCATCGGCTCCTCCTTTGCCCCGCGTGCAAGCCCTCTGCTCCGGATCCCCGACCTTCCTTCCATCACGTTGTGGCCTCCCACAGCATCCGCTTTTGACCTTCGTGCAGACCCGCGCACGGCGTCTTCATCCGCGACCTGTTCCTCATAGCCACACCGCCCCGTGTCTGCCGAGGGTGTAAGTTTGGCGTTTGAGTCCATTGGTCACCCCTGTGAGTCAGATTGGTCTCTCTGGGGTGGGTCGTCAAGTGCTCCTGGTGTGGATGATGCGTGGATTGAGGACTGGCAGTATCTTGCACGTCCGCGTCTCTTAGCTACTGTTCTGGGTCATGCGCCGTCCTTTGTTGCTTTCGCCGGCACTGTAGCTGCCTGTCATGTTTCTGCTCCCGCACGTGTGTCACCCGGCTTCTAGATCCTTGACTCGGGTGCCACACATCACATGACCTCGTCACGCAGCGCCTTTGTGTCGTTGGGACCTGTCCGGAACGTTCGTCACATGCACACTGGTTCTGGCCAGCTGTTTCTTGTCCATGGTGTCGGTGTCGTGCGTTTTGTTGGCCCTTCGGGTGATCTCTTCTTGTCCGATGTCCTGTTTGTGCCTACTCTTGAAGTCATTCTGTTGTCTGTCCCCATTCTCGACGATCAGGGTATGGACTTTGTCGCCTCTCGTGGTGTGGGCATCGTCGTGCTACAGTCCTCTGGCCGCCTCGTGCTTCACGGTCTTCATTGTGATCGGCTGTACCGTGTGCCTCTGTTTGCGCCCGGCCCTTCTGTTGCCGTTGCCGCTCATGTGCATGTTGCTCCGTCCCTCTCGCCCGAGCACACACGTCTTTTGCATCGCCGCCTCTGCCATGTGCATACAGCCGCCATTCACAGTCTCCTTTGTCATCAACCAGCTGTTGGTTTTGACCCTTGCACATTTCCGGTTCCTTGCATTGCCGCCTGCCTCGACTGCGCTCAGGGCAAAATGCATCGTCCTCCTTTCCCTGTATCTGACTCTCGCACACTTCGTCCCCTTGCACTTGTCCATGCGGATGTCATGGGTCCCCCTCCTGATGAGTTTGCTGGTGGCCTTGGTCGTTACGTCCTCTATCTGACTCATGATTTTTCTCGGTTTTGTTGGGTCTTTGCTTTGCGCCAGAAGAGCGATGTCAGACCCATCATTGAGTCCTGGCTTGTCCAGGCTAAGCGTGCTTGTCAACACAAGCAGGCCGTCTTCCGCTCTGACCGTCGTGGGGAGTTCCTAAGTCCTCTACTCCGTATACGCCACAACATAATGGTGTTTTTTAACGTTAGAACCGTACTCTGGCCGACGGTGTTCGCACCTTTCTCTCTGAGTCCGGCCTCTCTCCACTGTTCGCCTTTGAGGCCATGTGCTACATGACGTGGGTGTGGAACCGCATTCCTCATGGTCCATTACCCCGTCATGTCACGCCGTTCGAGCGCTGGTATGGTCGTCGTGCGTACTTGCGCCTTGCTCGTGTGTGGGACAGCATCGCATGTGTCTGGCTCCCTGACGATCAGCGCGACGGCAAGCTGTCTGTTCGTGGTCGTCTTTGTCCCTTCCTGGACGTGTCTCCCCAGTCATACGCCTGGTGCTTTGGGGACCCTGAGCGCCTTTGTGTTGTCGAGTCTCGCGATGCTCTCTTCTTTGAAACGTTGTTTCCTCGCGATCTGGCTCGTCGTCGTTCCTTGCCTGCACCCTTCCCTTGTGCCGAGGTGGGTGGTATCTCTGTTTTGCCCTCTGGTGGTGCATGCATTCCCACGTCTTCTCCCTCATCCATGCCATCTTTGTCTGTGTCGGTACCCACTCCTGCCACGTCTGCATCCGCACCTGCGTCCGCGTCTCTTTCTTTGCCTGCATCATCCCCTACAACACCCTCTGCGTCATCGCCAATGTCCTCATCTTGGACACCCTCTGCGACAGGACCTGCAGCATCCTCTGCACCCTCACCTACATCACTGTCGGCGGCACCCTTTGAAGCATCTCCTGCGTCCTCGCCTACCTCTTTTCCGGCTGCTTGTGCACCACAGCCTCCGCCCATGCCGATTCCTTCTGTCCTGGACCCGGTTGCACCCTTGCCCGTGTCGGCTCCCTCTCCCTTTAGTCGAGCCCCTGGTGGCCGCCTTCGGCCCTTACCGTCGTCCTCTTTCATGGCCCCTGTTCCTCCTCGTCCCGTTGAGGCGTCACGGTCCATCCGTCCTACTGTTTTGTCGGATCCCACCGATCCCGTGGGTGACACTGGTCTCGACACTCTTGGCATGTCTGCCAGTGTGGTCCAGCCTAACACGGCCTTGGGTTACTCCATGATTGTTGAGGAGCTCTACCGGGCTGTCGCGGCTGCAGAGTCCACTCCGCCTGTGCGGAGCGCCTCGGTGGCCACCGCGCTCACTGTGCAGAGATCCAGTGCCCTACCACTCGAGCCCAATACCATGCGTCAGGCCCGTTCTGCTCCAGACGCTGCTCTCTGGGAGCAATCCATGCGCGATGAACTTGATGCTATCCGTGCACTTGGCGTCTATGAGAGCGTTCAGCTGCCACCTGGTCGCAAGGCCATCGCCGCCCGTTGGGTGTACCACCGCAAACTGAAGCCTGACGGCTCAGTTGAGCGCTACAAGGCTTGCCTTATGGCTAAGGGATTCTCCCAAGTGCCGGGCGTGGACTTTGATGTTGCCTTTGCCCCTGTGGGCAAGTATACCACCGCCAAGGCACTCTTGAGCCAGGTGGCCCAGCATGACTGGGAATTGCACCAGATGGACGTCAACAACGCCTTCTTGCACGGTCGTCTTGACGAGGAGATCTACTTGGTCCAGCCCCCTGGCTTCGAGGATGGTACTGACCGTGTCTGGTGCCTGCGCAAATCCTTGTATGGGCTCAAACAGTCGCCACGTTGCTAGAACCTCGAGATCTCCGCCACCCTTGAGCGTGGTGGATATCTTCGCAGTTTGGTTGATCTGGCGCTCTTTGTGAGTGCTCTGTCGGCACCCTTTGTCGCCATTTTGGTCTACGTCGACGATCTTCTGATCGCCTCTCCAGATCCTCATGCTGTCCAGGCTGTGAAGGCACTCCTCCAGTCTGCGTACAAGATGAACGATCTTGGCCCAGCCCATGTGGGGGAGCGGTTTGCTGACTTGTTAGCAGCCGCTCCACATGCCTCCACACCCATGATGCCTGATGGGCAGAGGCTCCTGAAAACTATGGACCCAACTCGTCCGGGGGAGCCGGTCGATGTCTCGACCTATCTCTCGGTCATTGATTCTTCTATGTTTCTCAGCACCACCACCCGTGCAGACGTAGCGTTTGCTGTGAACTTCCTTTCCCAGTTCTCGCAGTCCCCGCGTCATCTCCATCTTGAGACTGCACTGCGTGTTGTCCGTTATATCGTGTCCACCCCTCTCTTGGGCTTGTGTTTTCGTGCCTAGCCCTCTGTCGTGGTTGAGGGGTACACAAACAGCGATTGGGCACAAGATCGCGATGCTCGTAGTCGGTCTGGGTACATCTTCCTTGTCGGGGGCACATCCATGTCTTGGAAGAGTGGGAAGCAGGGTTGTGTCACGCGTAGGTCAACTGAGGCAGAGTACGTTGCCCTGGGTGCCGGGGTCTGTGAAAGCATTTGGTTGTGTCGTCTCATGCAGCAGTTACGCCAGCCCATTCACTACATCACACTGCGTTGCGATGACGAGAGCACGCGCCGCATCACTGAGCATGATGGCATGCATCACACCCGCACCAAGCACATCAACATTGAGCATCACTTTGTGCGCAATCGCATTGCTTGTGGCGACGATCGCTTGCCTGGCGTTGGCACACGGTACCAGCGTGTTGACTTTCTGACGAAGGCGCTGGGTGGCGGCAAATTCAAGGAGGTTGTGCATGCTGTTGGTCTTCAGTCTCTGCATGTTGAACCTGGCTGATGTGTGGCTGTCCTTCCTTGTTGCTCCTCTCTACTGCTCGTGCTATTTATGCTTTTCACCTTGTGTTGTGTCCCGTATCCCCTTGTGGCATCTGGCGTCATCGGGTCATGGGCAGTGTTGTTGTGTCAGTCTTGGTGACCTCTGGACTTGACGCCACTCACTCGCAGACACAACGTGGTGGCCCACAACTACCTTGGCACACTCAGCTTTCCCTTGCACAGCTCAGTGTGCTCACAGGAATTTTCTCGGTGGCCAGCTCTCGGGGCTCATTTTATCAGTGACCTTGCTTTTGCTTTTTCTTAGTGTTGTTGTATAGGACTGCTTTTTCTACTTGCGTTGCTTCTTTCGGTTCGTCATTATGACAACCGAGCAGCCCGTACTGAATCCGGGACCTTGCTCTCTCTTGTCTGGAAGGTAGTGACAAATTAGTTTTTTTTGTCTGTACCCTAGGTGATAGGCTTGCGCAGAGGTGCACGCGCGTTGCCTAGGCGAGGGAGGATAGCTATCTCCCTCTCTCATTCTTGCTACTCTCCACTTTTAATCTTTCAAGCATATCTTTGCCGTCTCTCAGCCGTTTGAAGCACCGTCTGTCACATTGTGTCCCTCATGTTGGTTTTCGTGCATCTCTCATTGTACTCTGTTGTGTCCTCCCGGCTTGTGTACATTGGCGTACAGATGACTGACGACGAGACTCGACGCTGTTGGAGTGTCGCTCGGTGGAGCCGATGCACGCTGAGGCCCACTCACAGTTTGCTGGAGCCTCCTCCCTCTGGCGACGCGCTCAGCTCCATCGGCAGGCCTCCTCGGCGGTCGGGCCGCCGACGGTCACTGCCACTGCAGATGTTGTCTACATGCACCCAGCGTTATTTCTGGTTGTGGCATTGCGTCTGCAGCATCATGTTGTGCCTAGGTTCCATGTCTCCTGCTGTGTGGCCCTGTTTGGCATCACTGACTGTTGTAGGCACTACCTGGGTTCGGGCAGCCGTAACTCTTTGCTGCTATTTTTCTAGCTGATTCTGACCGCACGACTGCGTTTGCAACGTTGGCATTATGGTATGGTCCAAGTTTCAGGCAAAATGGACGACGCCCGGGTTTTGGGCTGTCGGGCGTCTAGTAGGGCTCACCAAGAAAACCCTGCCTGCCAGAAAATAGGTCTAGGACTATTTTTTGATTCCCTGGTTAGCTGAGTAACAAGTTCTACACTAGTGGGGGGGAGCTAGAACTTGGAGGGGTCTCCCATTTTTGCTTATTCTTCATTCCTAATCAGTTACTTTCAGTTTCCAGCTGCTTTCTGGCGCCAACATTGGCGCACGCACTTCTGAGTAACAAACCCAGAGCTTCCAGACATAGTCTCTAGAACAGCATACTCAGGGGGCAACAGACTTAAGCAACGAGCCTGGAAGCCCGCACGCTGCATCAACAACGCTGCTGCCCCAACCTGCTGCCTAGCATTTTTGTCTTGGTATCGGAGCCAGAGCGTAGCAGCAGCAGCAGAAGACTGACATACAAGTGCCAGACAACGCCGGCGAACCTCCATACATGCCAGTACAGGAGAAATGATGCCGGATTTTTTTCCGGCAGCATTGACTCGCCTGGTGGCGGCGTCAGAATTTTTCCCACAGCCACTGGGCTAGGGGAAATGCTGCCGGAATTTTTTCCACAGCACTGACCTCCACGCTTGACACGAGGAGGTGAGCGGCAGGCCACCTCAGTTGCTTGCTGGTGACGACGCACACGGCGACGTCATCCAGGTGTGACTGACAGCAGCAACAAGCAATAGCAATAGCTTGCAACAGCAGCGAGCAGTGGCAGCAACAGCCAGCAGCAACTGCACATAGCAGCAGCTGGTAGCTGCAGCAGCTCGTAGCAGCTCGTAGTAGCAGCAGCCCGCAGCAGCAGCCGGCAGCAGCAGCAGCTTGCACTAGCTCGCAACAGCAGTAGCCGGCGGTAGCAGCAGCAGCAGCTATAGCGGTAGCCAGCAGCAGCAGCAACCGCAGCTGCCCGTAGCCCGCTGCTCGTTGCGAGAAGCGAGCTGCTGGCAGCGAGCTCGCTGCTCGCAGCGAACAGCGAGCAGTGAGCTTGCTGCTCGCGGCTCGTCGGTCGTAGCAAGCAGCGAGCTTGTAGCGACGAGCAAGAAGAAAAGAGAAAAAAATCCCCACCCCGCGAGCAGCCGCAATAGTAGCAGCATCAGCAACAACAGCAACAGCAACAGCCACAGCAGCAGCAGCAACAACAGCGGTTGCTACAGCCCCGCAATAGCAGCTACATCAACCGCTGCTGACGTCAGCGGCCGTCCGCTGACATCACTACTGACATCATTATTTACGTCAACAACAACACAAAAAAAACAAAGCAGTATCCCTGCACATACCGTACTAGCCTCTGCTGATGTCAGCCATCCTTGGTTGACGTCATTGTTGACATCAGCATCACACAAAAGAGACAAAAAAAGGAAGAGAGGCACCATAAGCCAGTATGACTAACAGCCCCTCTCAGGAGGGATCCTCCTCTCTTGGGGGGACCCCCAGTCCCCCTTTCCTATAGCAGATGCAGCAGCTACAGCAGCAGCAGCAGTAGCGACAGCAGCAGCAGCAGCCCTCTGGCGTCGTTGGCGGCAACCCTGACCCCCTGGCTGCTCTTCAGCAACAGCTCGCCGCCTTGACATAGCAGCTTGTAGCGCTGCAGCCATTGGCCTCCCACGCTACCACAAGTATGCTGCCACCATTGATTCCTCCAGGTCACGCCAGTCCCGTCGTGTCCGTTGCCACGCATTACCTAGCGCAGCAGCAAACGCAGTGCTAGCGGCAGACGCTGCCCTCCGTCCTTGGCCCCGCTCTGGGTGCCGGCCGCAGGCAGAAGGACTTTGAGACGCCGCCTCCCCCGTTTCAGCTTCCGGATCTAGACGTAGGGTGAGGGCCTGTGGGCATACTACACCCTCCCGTATGACCCCACTCAGGCCGACCAGCTGTATGACGCCGGTCGCGCTGCACGTGCCCTCTTCCCTGTCGTCCCTCCAACTTCCCGCCTTACCTAGAGCCTTTCCTCGACGACTTCACCGCCAGCGCCACCCCAGACCCTGCAGCCGCGTGGCACGCCCTTACTTGTCCCCATCGCCTGTCCAGCGAGGCTGAGACCAGCCGTCTGTTGCGAGAGTTCAACTCCCTGCACATGGGGGAGACCGAGACGGTCACCGCCTATTGGTAGCGGGCGGAGGACATCCTTCATCGTCTCGATACCTCTGCCTCATCCCCTCTGGCCGCGCTCCTCACCATGAAGCACGGCGCCACCGACGCGTACGCGGACATCTTCGTGCACTACTCCGAGGACGTCCTCTCCACGATGGCGGCCCAGGGTACCCTCATGCCTTGGGCATACGAGCTCTTCCTCCGACTTGAGGAAGCTCGTCTGGAGTCCCGACTCCAGGACACGGAGGCTCTCGCCTCCCCTGCCGTCGCCTCCGTGGCCGTCGCTTCCCCCGTCACAGCTACCTCATCATCTTCGTTGGTGAAGGAGCACTGGAACAAGAAAGACAAGGGTCAGCCGCAGCAGCAGAAGCAGCCGTCGACCGGGTCCAGCGGTGGTGGCTCGGTCTACCACAATTGTGGCCAGCCCGGGCACGGGTGGTACACGTGCCCTCTCTCGACGGATGAGGCGCGTGTCATCGCCACCATGCGTCGCCAACGGGAGCGCTGTCTCGCCTCCGCCACCGTAGCTGCCACCAGCCTTGACGCCTCGGCCTCGTCTAGCACCTCCGCCACTCCGACAGCTCCGCCAGTCCAGCAGCCACCCGCGCCGCAGCAATACCATCCGCGATCGTCAGCGCCTCCATTTCCTTCACCGGCGCAGTCCTCCTCCTACCCGGGCTCCGGTATCGTCACTCCGCACTCGGTCTACACTCCCGGACCGTCCTCTCGTGAGCGTCAGCTAGAGCAGTTCATCGCGCTCCAGCTCGGCCTGCCTCGTCCTCCCCCTAGGGAAGTGCGAGTTGCGTCACTTCCTGCTCTCCTGCCTAGCCCTGCATGACTGAGACTGAGCTACGGTCGTGTTCCATTTCCTCGTCTGTCTCGTCGCCTCCTGTGGTTTCCTCTACCCTCCTCCATGACAACGTTGCGTGGCCTGATGATTGGCAGTCCCGGTTCGTGCCCCCTTCCACCGCGTCCGCGTCTCTTGCTTGCTGCCATGTGATCGTTAGCGATCTAGCGACCCCGGTCCAGGACCCTGCTGAGACCTGAATCATCGACTCCAGGGCCACGCATCACATGACGGCCTCTCGAGAGGCCTTTAGCATGCTCGGTCTTGTTGGTGATGTCTTCGGTGTCCGGATGGGCTCCGGAGAGGTGTTGCCTGTCTGCAGTGTCGGTGTTGTTCGTTTCCGTGGTCCTGCCGGTGTTGTCTTTCTGACCGATGTCCTCTTCGTCCCAGGTCTCGAGCTCAGCCTCCTGTCCGTCACTGCCCTTGATCGCATGAGCATGGACGTTGTGCACTCGCGTGGTGTTGGCACTGTGTCATTGTGTCCGTTTGGGCTTGTCGTACTGCACGCCACCACCCGTGGCAACCTGTGGCATGTCCCTCGTCTGTCCTCCTTTCCTTAAGTCTCCTCCCCGTCGGCCGCCACAGGCCATGTGTTTGTCACCAGCATGCTCTCTCCTCAGCACACCCGCCTCTTGTACCGCCTCTTTTTCCATGTCCAGTCTGCTACCGTAGATAGCATGCTCCGCACCCAACTGGCCAAGGGCCTTGACCCGGAGACTTTCCCTCTCCCGTGCCCCACAGAGTGCATTGTGCTCAGGGCAAGATATACCGGTCCACATACCCTTTGTCTTCCTCCCGTGCATCCGCCCCTCTCAACCAAGTCCATTCTGACGTCATGGATCCTCTTCCCACCGAGTCCGTCGGAGAGCATGGCCGCTATGTCCTCACCCTCACTAACGACTATTCTCGCTCTGCTGGGTCCTCTGCCTTCGGCAGAAGAGCGATGTCGCCCGCGCCATCCAGGAATGGCTTGTCCTTGTGGAGCGCGAGTGTGGTCGCTCTCTTCGCCGCTTTCGCTCCGATCACGGTGGTGAAGTACATGGATGAGACCACAACCTTTCTCGCCTCCCGCGGTATCCACCATGAGACGTCTGTGCCCTACACGCCCGTCCAGAACGGTGTCTCCGAATGGTGGAACCGCACCATGGCCGACGCCGTCCGCACCATGCGGGTCGAGTCTGGTCTCTCTTATGGCTTCTATTTTGAAGCCATGGCCTACATGACATGGGTCTGGAACCGGATTCCCCACGGTCCCCTTCCCCACCAGTCCACGCCGTACCAGCATTGGTGCGGTCAGTGCGCTGACCTCCGCCCGGCTCGTGTCTGGGGTTGCGTGGCCATTGTGTGGTTGCCCGTCCCAGAGCAGGGCGGCAAGCTCGCCCCCCGTGGACGTCCCTGCACCTTCCTTGGTGTCTCTCGTCAGTCCAAGGCCTGACGCTTCTGGGATCCATCCCGGCGCTGCATCGTCGAGTCCCGCGATGCCCTCTTCTTCGAGGACCAGTTTCCCCGCGACCTCATTCACTCCGGCTTGTCCGTGTCTATCCTGTCGCGTGGGGGAGTGGTGAGTCCGTCCTCCGTCCTACAGCTTCCGGGTGACACATCCCTCAGCCCCTTCGGGCCGGCAGCCCAGTCGCATCCACCAGCCCCTCCAGGCCGGCAGCCCCATTCGCGTCCACTGGCCCCTCCGGGCTGGCGGTCCCAATCGTGTCCACTTGCCCCTCCGGGCCGGCAGCCCCAGTCGCGTCCACCGGCCCCTCCGGGCTGGCAGCCCTAGTCGCGTCCGCTGGCCCCTCCGAGCCAGTAGCCCCAGTCGCGTCCACCGGCCCCTCCGGGCCGGCAGCCCCAGTCGTGTCCGCTGGCCCCTCCGGGCCACAATCCCAGTCGTGTCCACCGGCCCCTCCGGGCCGGCAGCCCCAGTCCCGTCTATTGGCCCCTCCAAGCAAGCAGCCCCAGTCGCGTCCACCGGCCCCTCCGGGCCGACAGCCCCGGTTGCGTCCACCCGCCCCTCCAGGCCGGCAGTCCCAGTCGCGTCCACTGGCCCCTCCGTGCCAGCAGCCCCAGTCGCGTCCACTGGCCCCAACAAGCCAGTAGCCCCAGTAGCGACCAGTGGCCTCTCCGGGCTGGCAGCCCCAGTCGCATCCGCTGACCCCTCCGGACCAGCCGCCCCTGCATCCGCTGGCCCCTCTGGGCCAGCAAACGTGTTATCTTCGTTGGCCTGTCGGACTCAGTGCCATCTCCCGCCCTGCCACGCTACACACGTGGCCCAGGCGGCAGCCTCCGACCCAGGCCGTCGATGAGCGCGTAGACCATGGCACCGCGCTCCGTGGCACCTTGGCCCCCCTGTGGCTCCACGTGTCTCCTCCACACCCACGGTCGTGAATGGAGATCCTGGCACCAAAGCCCTCGACCTGACCACCTCGGCCATCATTGCAGACCTTCACTCGGGCTCCGCACTGGGCTACGCCATGCTTCATCACGAGCATCGGCACGCTATCATGGCTGCACTCGCACGCATCCCACCTAGAGCTTGAGATGCACACGCTCTCTCGGTCCGCTCCACAGCATGCCTGGACGACCCAGCCGCCTTGCGTGAGGCACGAGCCTCTCCTGAGACCGCACACTGTGATGCTGCCTATGCCGATGAGCTCACTGCCATCCGACAGCACCACGTGTACGAGCTCGTCGACCTTCCTCCAGGTCAGAAGGCCATCGGCGCCAAGTGGGTCTTTCGGCGCAAATGGAAACCCGACGGGTCCTAAGACAAGTACAAGGCCCGCCTCACAGCCAAGGGGTTTGTCTAGATCCCTGGGGTCGATTACGACCAGATCTTTGTCTCAGTTGGTCGGTTCTCCACTAGCCGGGCGCTCTTCAGCCTGGTTGTCCAGCATGGGTGGGAGCTGCATCAGATGGACGTGAACAACGCTTTTCTCCATGGCTCACTGGACGGTGAGGAGCTCTACATGGTGCAGCCCCCAGGCTTCGACGATGGCACTGGGAGAGTCTGGTGGTTGCGGAAAGCCCTCTATGGCCTGAAGCAGTCGCCTCGGTGCTGGAACTTGGAGATCAGGAGCACGCTCCTTCGCGCCGGGCTCCAGCGCAGCACCGCGAACCCCGCACTGTTTGTCAGTCTGCGAGGCCAGACTTTTGCTGCTGTTATGGTTTATGTTGACGATCTCCTCATCGCGTCGCCAGACACGGCTGCCATCCAGTGTGTCAAGGATTTGCTGCATGCCATCTACCAGATGAAGGATCTCAGATCTGCCCGAGTTTTCCTGGGCATGCAGCTCGAACATGATCGATCCTAGGGCGTCCTGCACATCCACCATGCTGCCTATGTGTAGACTCTGTCCACCCGCTTTGCGGAGGACCTGCCACTCGTTCCGAGCGCATCTTCACCCATATCACCTGATGGCGAGGTGAAGCTGAAGGGTCATGACCCAGCTGTTGTGGGTGAGCCAGTTGACGTGACCACGTACCTGCGGGTCATCGGGTCACTGATGTTCCTGGCGACGATGACGCGCCCAGACATCGCATTCGCCGTCAACCTCCTGGCTCAGTTTTCTTAGGAGTCGTGCCACCTCCACTTCGAGGCCGCGATCCAAGTACTGCGCTATGTCATCTAGACTCCTCGGCGAGATCTCATGTTCCACCGCCAGCCGTCTGTTGTCACGGTAGGCAACACCGACAGTGACTAGGCCGGCAGTCTGGACATTAGGAGTCGCACAGGCTGGATCTTTCTGATTGGCGGCACAGCTGTGTCATGGTGTAGTAGCAAGCAGGGGTGCATTGCATGCAGCACTGCTGAGGCTGAGTACGTTGCTCTTGGCTCAGGCGCGTGTGAGAGTGTGTAGTTGCATCGTCTGTTATCCAAGTTGCATCAGTCTGTCGCATCCATCACGTTGCATTGTGACAATGAGAGTGCCATGGCCATCGCCGACAATGACGGCGTGCATCACACACGCACAAAACACATCAATGTTGAGTATCACTATGTGTGTTCGTTGTTGCATGACGGAAGCATCAATATCGTGTGGGTTGAGACAGCCTGGCAGTTGGCTGACTTCTTGACCAAGGCACTGAAGCGCGACTCATTCAAGTAGGCTGTGAGTTCGGTCGGCGTGCATCCATGAGTGGCTCTCTTTGTCCCTGCCTGCGTTCCTGCGTGGCCTGGGGGAGTCTGGTTGTCGACTATGTCTCTGCCCGTACATGTGCACTACACTTGTGAGTCATGGGGGAGTGTAATTTTTCGTGCATCTCTCATTGTACTCTGTTGTGTCCTCCCGGCTTGTGTACATCGGCGTGCAGATGACTAACGGCGAGACTCGACGCTGCTTGAGTGTCGCTCGGTGGAGCCGATGCACGTTGAGGGCCACTCACTGTTCGCTGGAGCCTCCTCCCTCCAGCAACGCGCTCAGCTCCATCTGCAGGCCTCCTCGGCGGTCGGGCCGCCGGCGGTCACTGCCACTGCACATGCTGTCTACATGCACCCAGCGTTGTTTCTGGTTGTGGCATTGCGTCTGCAGCATCATGCTGTGCCTAGGGTCCATGTCTCCTGCTGTGTGGCCCTGTTTGGAATCACTGACTGTCGTAGGCACTGCCTGGGTTCGGGCAGCCGTAACTCTTTCCTGCTATTTTTCTAGTTGGTTCTGACTGCACGAATGCATTTGCAGTGTCGGCATTATGGTATGGTCTAGTTTTCAGGCAAAATAGACGACGCCCGGGTTTTGGGCTGTCGGGCGTCTGGTAGGGCTCATCGAGAAAACCCTGCCTGCCACAAAATAGGTCTAAGACTATTTTCTGATTGGTTGGTTAGCTGAGTAACAAGTTCTACACTAGTTGGGGGTAGCTAGAACTTGGAGGGGTCTCCCATTGTTGCTTATTCTTCATTCCTAATCAGTTACTTTCAGTTTCCAGCTGCTTTCTGGCGCTAACACTGGCGCGCGTACTTCTGAGTAACAAACCCAGAGCTTCCAGACTTAATCTCTAGAGCAGCAGACTAAGGGGGCAGCAGACTTAAGCAACGAGCGTGGAAGCCCGCACGCTGCATCAACAACGCTACTGCCCCAACCTGCTGCCTAGCATTTCTGTCTCCTCACAGTGTGCTCTCTCACACAGTGTGTCGCTAAGGAGGTTATCTCATTCCCTCACCTCCCCTCCTCCCTCCCTCTCCCCCATCCCTCCCTCCCTCTCCCCCCTCCCTCCCCCCACTCCATCCCCC
>SZWC01004082.1:98379-113862 GCA_023375785.1 Penium margaritaceum
GAGGTGGAGGAGGAGGAGGAGGAGGAGGAGGAGGAGGAGGAAGGAGGCAGCGAGGATTCAGAGAGAGAAAGCGCGGACAGGTGGAATCCACCCCGAGCCTGCCTCAAATCTGTCGTAACGTGGCTCACCTAGAACAATTGCTTCAGCAGAGAGACGTGGCTGTGCTCTTTAGGGGAGGCTGCTGGTTGAAGGCAAGGGTTTCAGGAAGAGACCGCCTGCGTCTGTTACCGGCGGAGGCCTTAGGGTCCGAGGAATGGATCTCAAGAGCAGCAGGAGGTTCAGGCCGCTTGGACTGAAAGCGAATGATGCATGCAGGGTTGCCAAAAATGAGAGCGATTGTGTCGCGAAGAAGGTATACTCTGCCAAGGCGATGGGTACGACCGGAGCGCACCCAACCCTAATGCCATCTGCCGGTCGGGCCGGCCTACAGTGGACGCCGTCCGCCGTCCGTCGTTGAAGCTTTGGCGGCTGCAACCGACACCCTCCTGATCCGCCTAAAGTCTAGACGACCGGTTCCCCATTTCTCTCATTTCCGTCGGCAAACCAGCCGTTGGCATGTGTCGTCGTCGTCGTCGGGGATCTCCACTTCGTGCGAGATTTGCTTCTTTGATAAAGCTACAGCCGTTGGACTGCAGCAGCAGATGCAAGGAAGGAAGGGCCGACTGCGGAGAGCGGACCGAACCTCGAAAGTCCGCGAGGCGGCTCCCCACGCCATGAGCAAAATCTGTGCACGGGGGGTGCGCCAATGAGGGAACGAAGGGGAGCCGTGAGTCCGCGTGAGGCACCCCACGGCAGACAAGCAAGCGATGAAGAAAGCAGATGGCAGCTGTCTGCTCCCCACGACGGAGGTACTGCAGTGAACGACGACAGCAGCTGCGGCAGCTGCTGCCCTTTCTCGCTGCCATTGTCAGTACGACCGTCCATCCGCTTCATCAACCGGCGAACAATGAATGCGCAGAGGCGGCGACGGCGGCGGTTGCAGCGATCTGCAGCAGCGCAGCAACGCAGTGCCACAGCAGCAGAGTAGGCGACAAAAGTTTGCGGAAGGCGGCCCAAGGCGGGCTACAGGAACAAAAGCCCGCCAAAACACAAGGCAGGTGGTCCCAAGCCACGTGTTTCTGCTCTTTGGCCAGTCATACAACTGACCGCGTGTGGGCCCGGCGATTGCAAGCTAACGCTAACGGGGGGGTGACCATATACCCATCGATTTCGTGTATAAGCCTCCCATATCCATGTATCGCTCTTTAATAACCCCATATCCAGCGAGCAAGCACTTTAACAACGAAACATCCACCGGTCGCAGAAAAACAACGACGTATCCAAAAAAAAGCGCGCAAACACCATGCCCTTGCTGCATGAAATGCAGCTTCGGATGGATGACGTCATCACGCCCCTTGAACAATCACAAACCCCACGATTGAGGTGTTTGTGATTGTTCGAGGGAGGGGTTTGCGTGGGGTTTGCATGAGGGGTCCGAGACACCCCATGCGTTGAAAGGGAATCTGCTGAACCCCGCTACCGCGGGGCCCAGCAGATGCCCGCGCAAAAAATAAAACCTTCAACCCCGAATGTAATTCGGGGTTGGGTTTGAAGGTTTTGTCTCGCAAACCTAAGGGGTTTTGTGTGCCGTGGAAAAAAAATTACATGGGCGTTTTCGCTCAATCGCGATCGAGCGATGACCCATTTTTTCGAAATTCTTTTTCGACGCGCAAACCCCCTATTACGATGCAGGGTTTTATGTTTTGTGCGGGCTCCGCCCGCGCAAAACATAGAAAACCCTAAATCGTAATAGGGGGTTTGCGCGTCGAAAAAAAAAATCAAAAAAAGTGGGTCATTGCTCGATCGCGATCTCGCGAGGGATCGAGGGTCGCGATCGAGCGACGGTCACATGACCCTCCTTGCCATGCTCGATCAGCGACGCATGTCGCTGATCGCGCATGGCGAGGGAGCCGGATACGTCGTTGTTATATTTTAAACTGCTGGATATGGGGGATATAAAATTCCGCACTTGGATATGGGGTGGTCCGCCCTTCGGGAATGTGGATATTAGAGCTATTTCGCCCTAACGCTAATGCACCCAACTTGATGGTAGGGTTTTCTTGCCCCTGGTCGTACCCGGTTGAGACGGGGGAAGCTACTTCAGCACCGAGACAACTCCGGGGAATTGAACCCGACATACGTAGAATGTTATGATGAATATGGAAGAGAGGGATTCGGATTTTAACGAAACAATTCATGCAAAATATATAAATTACGTCCATAACAAAGAAAACTGTCTACACTTTGCAAGTGGTGTAATTTTTCATTACATCCGTTGCCCATCGCGCGTCGACCTCACAATTTTTACGTCGTTTGGCCGAGATCATTCTGGTCACCTTCCCCAACCTCCGGCGTTACATCACCAAAGAACTTCCAACATTTGACTGCTTTTTATAGTGGTCAACAAAAGTGTCCCGAACTATGTAGACAATTTGATCCTGTCCGGTCGACTTCGCCACGGTACTAGACTTTTATACAGCCGCGCCTCGATATTCTTGGAACCCCCCAACATCGCGGTGGAGTTCCGCAAAGCGCAACTCACAACACGACGTCGCACGCGTCGCTCGACTCTAGCGTCCAAGACCCAACATATGCATCATTGTGTTTCTTGCTACACTTTTCATCAAAGTTTCTTATAGTCACAGTCCAATTGTTGGAAAATCTGGCCTTGAAACGTTTGATACAATTTTTGCATTTTTTCCTACTTTCTCATTGTGAATGGGAGGAGATTGGCGAGATATGCTGTTCGAGAGCTTTCTAAAGAGAGACTAATAGTTTTTTCGTGGGAAAACATCATCAGTTTTGCCCACTGTTGCCACTTGGGAGTGGGGAGGAAGATGGTTGTGCCCACCACTCTTGCCAAATGAGGTGAAGAAGGGTCGCACAAATGATGGACTAGGTCGCGTTGAAGGACGACGGTTCAAGGGGGCCAAGAGGTAGATCTCGAAACTGAAGAAAGGTAGGGACAAAACCCATGATACGTACATCGAAAGTCATCACTGAGTGATTGCAACCTTTTGCAGAGAAGAAAGCAATATTTTCTGGTTTTATCTTGATATGAAAGGGGTACAGAACATTGTGAATCGAGTTCATAAAGCGAGTGCAACAAGCAACAAAAATGGATGAGAAGATGAATATCATACTACTCCTCATTTCAAGGTCCACAAGAAGCTGCAAAAAATTGTAGCGGATGGAAGACAAATGGAAGACTTTGTTTGAGTTTGTCTCTTGGCAAACTTGTTTTGTAATTTGGACCAAATGCAAGAGGGATAAGAAGCCGACAAAGGACTTTGAGACAGACAGGAGGGTCGTGGAGAACGATAGGTGGTCGCTTGTGACAGCGCAGTAGGCCTTTGACATAGTTGTTCTCAAAGACGAAAACAAGTGTTATGATTGTCATGGGACATGTAAGGTCGGGCCCACGAGTGAGGGTCGCACTGCCACCAATCACTGTGTGTTAAACTCACTAAGTAGACGGCCCAACTCATCATCAAGTGTCTTTGCACGAGTGAGGGTCGTAGCTCTCTTTGCAGGTCTTGTTGCAGCTCGTTGTACAGCTTGCTTCGTAGCTCGCAGACTGCCACGTCTGCATGCAGTCTTGTGTCCTTCCCTCTGTCGCTAGTCAATGTGAGACTCCGAGCCGAACTGGATGTTTCACCTTCCAATCGCAGTTCGTAGAAGACATTGCGGAACATGAAACCGTGTGTAGAGAAAAGAGGTTTTTTGCAATTTTAGGAGCGATTTGTCCATGTGAGCAGAGAAGGAAACGCTAGGCAGCAAGTTGGGGCAGCAGCAGCGTTGATGCATTGTGCGGGCTTCCACGCTCGTTGCTTAAGTCTGCTGCCCCCTCAGTCTGCTGCTCTAGAAACTAAGTCTAGAAGCTCTGGGTTTGTTACTCATAAATGTGTGCGCCAGTGTTAGCGCCAGAAAGCAGCTGGAAACTGAAAGTGACTGATTAGGAATCAAGAATAAACAACAATGGGAGACCCCTCCAAGTTCGAACTCCCCCCCAGCTTTGTAGAGCTTGTTACTCAGCTAACCAGCCAATCAGAAAATAGACCTATTTTCTGGCAGGCAGGGTTTTCTCGGTGAGCTCTGCCAGACAGCCGACAGCCCAAAACCCGGGCGTCGTCCGTTTTGCCTGAAAACTGGATCATACCATAATACCAACGTTTCAAACGCATTCGTGCGGTCAACATCAGCTAGAAAAATAGCAGTGCAGAGTTATGGCTGCCGAAACCCAGGCAACGCCTACACTAGTCCATGGTGACCACAGTGCCAACCGAACATGAAACTTGGACCCTAAGCCGGGCACGACACTACATACGCAATGGCATAGTCAGATCCAGCACTGGACGCATGGAGACAGCATCTGCAGTGGCAGTGACCGTCGGCGGCCCGGCCGCCGAGGAGGCCTGTCGATGGAGCTGAGCACGTCGCCAGAGGGGGCTCAAGCGAACCGCGAGTGAACCTCAGCGTGCGTCGGCTCCACCGGATGACACTCCAGCAGTGTCGAGTCTCGCCGTCAGTCATCTACACGCCGATGTACACAAGCCGGGAGGACACAACAGAGTACAATGAGAGATGCGCAAAAACCAACACTCCCCCATGACTCACAGGCATAGTGTACATGGACGGGCAAAGACATGGTCAATAGCCAGACTCCCCCAGGGCACGAAGAGACGCGGACAGGGGCAAAGAGGGCAACTCACGGACGCACGCTGACCAAACTCACAGCCTTCTTAAACGAGTCGCGCTTCAGTGCCTTGGTCAAGAAGTCAGCCAGCTGCCGTGCTGTCTTAACCCACATGATGCTGATGCTGCCGTCATGCAACAACAAATGCACATAGTGCTTTGTGCGTCTGTGATGCACACCGTCATTGTCGGCGATAGCGATGACACTCTCATTGTCACAATGCAACGTGATGGATGCAACAGACTAATGCAACTCGGACAAAAGACGACGCAACCACACACTCTCACACGTGCCTGAGCCAAGGGCCACGTACTCAGCCTCAGCAATGTTGCGTGCAATGTACCCCTGCTTCCCATTACGCCAGGACACAGCTGTGCCGCCGATCGAAAAGATCTAGCCTATGCAACTCTTACCGTCCGTACTGCCGGCCCAGTCACTGTTGATGTAGCTTACCGCGACAACAGATGGCTGGCGGGGGAATATGAGACCTCGCCGATTAGTCGAGACGACATAGCGTAGTACTCGGATCGCGACCTCGAAGTGAAGGTGACGCGGCTCTTGAGAAAACTGGGCCAGGAGGTTGACGGCGAACGCGATGTCTGGGCGCGTCTTCGTCGCCAGGAACATCACTGACCCGATGATTCGCAGATACGCGGTCACGTCGACTGGCTCCCCCACAACAGCTGGGTCAGGACTCTTCAGCTTCACCTAGCCATTAGGTGACATGGGTGAAGATGCGCTCGGCACGAGTGGCAAGTCCTCGGTGAAGCGAGTGGACAGAGTGTGCACATAGGCAGCCTGGTGGACGTGGAGGATGCCCTGGGAGCGATCATGCTCAAGCTCCATGCCCAGAAAGACTCGGGCAAACCCGAGATCCTTCATCTGGTAGGTGGCGTGCAGCAAGTCCTTGACACGCTGGATGGCAGCCGTGTCTGGCGACGCAATGAGGAGATCGTCGACGTAGACCAGAATAGTACCAAAGGTCTGGCCTCGCAGACTGACAAACAGTGTGGGGTCAGCGGTGCTCCGCTGGAGGCGGCCGTGGAGGAGCGTGCTGCTGATCTCTTGGTTCCAGCACCAAAGCGAATACTTCAGGCCATAGAGGGCCTTCCGCAGCCGCCAGAGTCTCCCAGTGCCGTCGTCGACGCCTGGGGGTTGCACCATGTAGAGCTCCTCATTCTCCAGTGAGCCATGGAGAAAAGCGTTGCTCACGTCCATCTGATGCAGCTCCCACCCGTGTTGGACAACCAGGCTGAAGAGTGCCTGGCTAGTGGAGAACCGGCCGACAAGGGCAAAGATCTGGTCGTAAGCAACCCCAGGGACCTGAGCAAACCCCTTGGCTGTGAGGCGGGCCTTGTACTTGTCCAAGGACCCGTCGGGCTTCCACTTGCGCCGAAAGACCCACTTGGTACCTATGGCCTTCCGACTTGGAGGGACGTCGACAAGGTCATACACGTGGTACTGCCGGATAACAGCGAGCTCATCTGTGCAGGCAGCATTCCAGCGTGCGGCCTCAGGAGAGGCTCGAGCCTCGCGTGGGGTTGCTGGGTCCTCCGGGCATGCTGTGGAATGGACTGAGAGAGCATGTGCATCTCGAGCTCCAGGTGGGATACGAGCGAGTGCAGCCACGACAGCATGCCGATCCTCATGATGGAGCATGACGTAGCCTAGTGCCCGGGTGAAGGTCTGAAATGATGGCCGAAGTGGTCACGCCAAGGGCCTTGGTGCCCGGATCCCCACTCATGACCGTGGGAGTGGAGGAGACACGTGGGGCCACAGGGGGTCGAGGCGCCACGGCGCGTAGTGCGGCGGTCTGCGCGATCACTTACGGCCTGGGTCGGAGGCTGCCGTCTGGGCCACGTGTGTAGCGCGGTAGGGCAGGAGATGGCACTGAGTCCGACGGACCAACGTAAGCAGACGGGGCTACTGGCCCGGAGGGGCCAGCGGACGCGACACGGGCTGCGTGCCCAGAGGGGCCAACAGACGCGACAGGGGCTGCTGGCCCGGAGGGGCCAGCGAACGCGACTGGGGCTGTCAGCCCGAAGGGGCCAGCGGACGCGACTGGGGCTGCTGGCCCGGACGGGCGAGAGGGCGCGACTGGGGCTGCTGGCCCGGAGGGGCCAGAGGACGCGACTAAGGCTACTGGCTCAGAGAGACTGAGTGATGTGTCACCCGGAAGCGGCAGGATGGAGGACGGACTCACCACTCCTCCACGCGACGGGAGGGACATTGACGAGCTGAAGCAAATGAGGTCGCGGGGAACGAGGTCCTCGAAGAAGAGGGCATCGTGGGACTCAACAATGCAGTGCCGAGATGGATCCTAGAAGTGCCAGGCCTTGGACTAAAGAGAGACACCGAGGAAAGTGCAGGGGCGAGCTTTCCACCCTACTGCGGAGCGGGCAGCCACACAATGGCCACGCAGCCCCAGACACGAGCCGGGCAGAGGTCAGTGCACTGACCGCACCAGTGCTGGTACGGCGTGGACTGGCGGGGAAGAGGACCGTGGGGAATCCGGTTCTAGACCCATGTCATGTAGGCCATGGCTTTAAAGTAGAAGCCATCGGAGAGACCAGACTCAACCCGCATAGTACGGACGACGTCAGCCATGGTACGGTTCCACCGCTCGGAGACGCCATTCTGGACGGGCGTGTAGGGCGTGGACGTCTCGTGGTGGATACCGCGAGAGGCGAGAAAAGTGGTGGTCTCACCCATGTACTCGCCACCGCGATCGGAGCGAAATTGGCGGAGAGACCGACCACACTCACGCTCCGCAAGGACAAGCCAATCTTGAATGGTACGGGCGACATCGCTCTTCCGCCGAAGGCAGGGGACCCAGCAGTAACGAGAGTAGTCGTCAGTGAGGGTGAGGACATATTGGCCATGCTCGCCGACAGACTTGGTAAGGAGAGGACCCATAACATCGGAATGGACCAGGTCGAGAGCGGCGAATGCACGGGAGGAGAACAGAGGGTAGGTGGACCGGTGCATCTTGCCCTGAGCGCAATCAATGCACTCTATGGGGCACGGGAGAGGGAAAGTCTCCGGGTCAAGTCCCTTGGCCGGCTGGGTGTGGAGCATGCTATCAACGGCAACAGAGTGGACGTGGCAAAGGCGGCGGTGCAGGAGGCGGGTGTGCAGCGGAGAGAGCGTGCTGGTGAAAAACACATGGCATGTGGCAGCCGACGGGGAGGGGGCGGAAGGAGAGGAGGATAGACAAGGTACATGCCACAGGTTACCATAGGCGGTGGCGTGCAGGAGGACAAGACCGGACGGATGCAACGACACAATGCCAATACCACACGAGTGCACAACGTCCATGCTCATGCGGTCAAGAGCAGTAACGGACAGGAGGTTGAGCTCAAGACTGGGGACGAAGAGGACATTGGTCAGAAACACATCACCGGCAGGACCACGGAAGCGAACGACGCCGACGCCGTGGACAGGCAATACCTGTCCGGAGCCCGCCCGGACACCGGAGACATCGCCAACAGGACCGAGCATGCTAAAGGCCTCGTGAGAGGCCGTCATGTGATGCATGGCCTTGGAGTCGATGATCCAGGTCTCAGCAGGGTCCTGGACCGGAGTCGCCAGGTCGCTAACGGTCACAAGGCAGCAAGCAAGAAACGCGGACGCGGTGGAAGGGGGCGCGAACCGAGACTGCCAATCATCAAACCACGCGATGTCTTCATGGAAGGGGGTAGAGGAGACCACGGAAGGCAACGAGACAAACGAGGAAGCAGGACATGACCGCAGCTCAGTCTCAGTCATGCAGGATAGGGTAGGAGAGCAGGAGGTGATGCAACTCGAACTTCCCTGGGGAGGAGGACGAGGGAGGCCGAGGTGGAGCACGATGAACTGCTCCAACTAACGCTCACGGGAGGACGGCCCGGAAGTGTAGACCGAGTGCGGAGTGATGACACCTGAGCCCAGGTAGGAGGAGGGCTGCATCGGTGAAGGGAACGGAGGCACCGGCTGTTGCGGATGGTGTTGTTGCGGAGCTGGCGTCGGCGGGACTGGTGGAGCTGTCGGAGTGGTGAAGCTGCTAGATGGGGCCGAGGCATCAAGACTGGTGACAGCGACGGCGGCAGAGGTGAGACGGTGCTCCCGCTGGCGATGCATGGTGGAGATGACGCGCTCCTCGTCCATCGGTAGAGGGCACGTGTACCACCCGTGCCCGGGCTGGCCACAGTTGTGGCAGACCGAGCCACCACCGCTGGACCCGGTCGACGGCTGTTGCTGTTGCTGCTACTGACCCTTGCCCTTTTTGTCCCGACGCTTCTTCTTCCTTGGCGACGAGGAGCTGGTAGAGGTAGCTACGGCAGCGGAAGCGATAGCCACAGAGGCGACGGCAGGGGAGGCGAGGGCCTCCGTGCGCTGGAGTCAAGACTCCAGACGAGCTTCCTCAATCCGGAGGAAGAGCTCGTATGTCCAAGGCAAGAGGGTGCCCCGGGCTGCCATGGTGGAGAGGATGTCCTAGGAATAGTGTACGAAGACGTTCGGGTACGCGTCAGTGGCACCGCGCTTGATGGTGAGGAGCGCGGCCAGAGGTGGTGGAGCACAGGTGCTGAGGCGACGAAGGATGTCCTCCGCCCGCTGCCATTAGGCGGTGACCGTCTCGGTCTCCTCCATGTGCAGGGAGATGAACTCCTGCAGCAGACGGATGGTCTCAGCCTCACTGGACAGGCGATGGGGACGAGTGAGGACATGCCACGCAGCTGCAGGGTCTGGGGTGGCGCCAGCGGTGAAGTCGCCAAGAAAAGGCTCTAGGGCCAGGCGGGAAGCCGGAGGCACGACGAGGACGAGGGCACGTACGACGCGACCAGTGTCATACAGCTTATCGGCCTGGATGGAGGCGTACGGGAGGGTGTAGTATGTCCACAGGCCCTCACCCTGCGCCCAGATGCGGAAGCTGAGCTCCCAACTTCGGAACTGCTCGCCGGCCTGAAGCGGCGGGGGCGGCGTCTCAAAGTCCGTCTACCCGCGGCCAGCGCCTAGAGTGGGGCCAAGGACGGAGGTTACCGTCGGCCGCTGGCGCTGAGTCTGCTGCTACGCCAGGTAATGTGTGGCAACAGACACAACGGGGTTGGCATGCCCAGGAGGAATGAATGGTGGCAGCACACTGGTGGTAGTCTGGGAGGCCAATGGCTGCAGTGCTGTAAGCTGCTGTGTCAAGGCGGCGAGCTGTTGCTAAATGACAACCAGGGAGTCAGGGTTGTCGACAATGACGCCTGTGGGCTGTTGCTACTATTGTTGTTGCTACTGCTGCTGCTCTTGCTACTTCTGCTACTGGTACTGCTGCAGTTGCTACAGGTCCTACAAGAAAGGAGGGCTGGGGGTCCCCCCAGCAGAGGAGGACCCCTCCCCACTGGGGATGTTAGCCATGGTGGGTTTGGTACCCCCTGTCCCCTTTTTTGTGTTCTGTTTTTTTCCTTTTGTGTGCTTCTAATGTCAGTAGTGACGGCAGCCTAGAACGGCTGACGTCAGCAGTTGCCGCTTTGTTATCTGCAAGGCTGATGTCGAGAAACCTTCTCTCCCTCCCCTTTAGCCTTTTTTTGTGTTCATGACATCAACAGTGATGTCAGCAGTGACGTCAGTAGTGGGATGCTGATGTTAGCAGCGGCCATTGGTGGGGCCGCTGCTACGCAGTTGTTGTGCCCATTGTTGCTAATGCCGCTCCTACAGTTGTTAGTGCCGCTACCGCAGCTTGCTGTTGCTGCTGTTGCTGTTGCTGTTGCTACTGCAATTGCTGTTGCGACAGTTGCTGCTGTGGCTGCTCTCGCTGGTGCTGCTGCTGCTGCGGCTGCTGTTGCGATTGCAGCTGTTGCTACTACTGCCGCTGCTGATGCTGCTGCGTGCTGCGGCGGCTACTACAACCTGCTACTACTACTGCGCATTGCTGCTTGCTACCGCTGCTGCTGCTACTACGTGCTGCTGCTGCTGGCCGCCGCTGTCGCTTGCGGGCTGCTACGAGCTGCTGCTGCTGCCGGCTGCTGCTGCTGCACGCAGCTGCTGCTGGCTGCTGCTGCTGCCACTACTTGCTGTTGTTGCCTGCCGCTGCTTGCTGTTGCAGGCTGCTACTGCCGCTCGCTGATGCCAGTCACTGCATCTGGGTGACATTGCCGCGTGTGTCGTCGCCCACAGGTGTCGAACGCGGCCTGCCCTTTCACCTCCTCGCGTCACGCGTGGGGGTTAGTGCTAACGGAAAAAATCTGGCAGCATTTCCCCTGGCCCTGAGGCCGTGGGAAAAAAATCTGATGCCGCCACGAGGCAGGTCAATGCTGCAGGAAAAGATCCGGCAGCATTTCCTCTGCACTGGCGCGTATGGGGGTCCGCCGGCATTGTCTGGCACCTGTACGTGAGTCTTCTGCTGATGCTGCTACGCTCTGGCTCTCATACCAAGAAGGAAACGCTAGGCAGCAAGTTGGGGTAGCAGCATTGTTGATGCAACGTGCGGGCTTCCAAGCTCGTTGCTTAAGTCTGCTGCCCCCTCAGTGTGCTGCTCTAGAAACTAAGTCTAGAAGCTTCGGGTTTGTTACTCCAAAATGCGCGCGCCAGTGTTAGCGCCAGAAAGCAGCTTGAAACTGAAAGTGACTGATTAGGAATCAAGAATAAACAACAATGGGAGACCCCTCCAGGTTCTAGCTCCCTCCCAGCTCTGTAGAGCTTGTTACTCAGCTAACCAACCAATCAGAAAATAGACCTATTTTCTGGCAGGCAGGGTTTTCTCGGCGAGCCCTGCCAGACAGCCGACGGCCCAAAACCCGGGCGTCGTCCGTTTTGCCTGAAAACTGGACCATACCATAATACCAACGCTACGAACGCAGTTGTGCAATCAGAATCAGCTAAAAAAATAGCAGTGCAGAGTTATGGCTGCCGAAACCCAGGCAGCGCCTACACTAGTCCATGGTTACCACAGTGCCAACCGAACATGACACTTGGACCCTAAGCCGGACACGACACTGCAGACGCAATGGCACAGTCAGATCCAGCACTGGACGCATACACACAGCATCTGCAGTGGCAGTGACCGCTGGCGGCCCGGCTGCCGAGGAGGCCTGCCGATGGAGCTGAGCACGTTGCCGGAGGGAGGGGGCTCCAGCGAACCGCGAGTGAGCCTCAGCATGCGTCGGCTCCACCGGATGACACTCCAGCAGCGTCGAGTCTCGCCGTCAGTCATTTGCACGTCGATGTACATAAGTCGGGAGGACACAACAGAAAACAATGAGAGATGCACAAAAACCAACAAGCAGCATATATTAGGTGCTTGAAGGTCAAAATGATAGAATTATTCTTGTCGAATGTATGGGACACTCTGATACCTTACCTGGCCTTGCCACTCCACGAGCAATTCGGCTAATGTTGTCAAATGCAGACACATTGGCTATCTTATTAGAGCTTCGCTAAGTCAAATTTTGCTAACGGTCTCTCAGGCAACATCTTCCTCGCCCGTCACGCTAATGTGAGGTACATGTGAAAGCGCAGATGCGCCCTTAACATTTACAACATGCAACACCACATCACATTCACCTTGTGTAGCCTATCATTGTTTTATCATTGTGATGGTCTCCCCAAACCATTGTCTCACTTCAAGTTTCTGTAGAATGTGTACCGTGGTTGGGCCTGAGATGTCTTGCTGAAGCAATGAAACATGACAACACTAAGAACTCCACATGATTCTAGAAAGCAACTTTTTCTTGTGTATAAGGGCCTTGCCCACAGCTCAAGCTTTCTATGGCACTCTTGACAGACTCACGCAACAGCCCCATGTCCAAGTGATGTTCTACATGTTCACCTTGAGCCTGCTCATTTCTAGCCACATGACCGCCACTCCACGCAAGTGGAAATTTGCCTTCTCCCACCTCGGCGCCTCCATTCTTTACTATGAGAATGCTGAGTCGTTCACAGAAAAAGGACACAAGATGCTGCAAGACGGGTTGTCCAATCGGCAGGCCAGGCAACAAGGGAGTCTGTAGGTCCTCAAGACCTTCACCACTTCTCGTCTCGCAGTGTTGCACGCATCCGTCGCCCTTGGCACCTGGAGAGATGACGTCAGCACCAGGCGAATCCAGTGATGCGGCCTTGGCCGCTGCAGGGCCACGATGGTCGTGAGTTCGGCTCCAGGGCGCGTCACTTTCACCCGTCGGCGTCGTGGAACCCTTGGCAGCGCGAGGGGAGGGAGCTGGCATGCCGAGATGCTCAGCCACACTCTGGGCCAGCTCAGGAGCGATGCGGTTCACGCCTTCAAGAAGGTTGGTCAGCCGATCTGCCACATCCTTGGGGAAAGGTATGTGCTTGCGGTTGCTTCCTGAGGTCTCTTGGAGGGGAGCCACGGGAGACGGAGGCCAAGTGTCCGAAGGCGGGGGCGCGGAGCCGCCGTGGCTGTCGTGGGTCCCGCGGCCAGTTGATGGGTCTAGACCCCTTGGCGTTCCATGGATAGACTTCACCAGAATCTTGGACGAGGAATGGCGTACTGATTTGCACTTGGCTCTGGGACCAGGACGTGGCGGGGCGCTGCACGCATCCGAGCGGGGACTCGAAGGCAGAGAGGCGAGCATGCCATCATCGCCGCACCAATCCCCCGGACCCTCCCCACTGCACTCACTCTCTGAGGTCTCATCAACCCCCTCACTTGTGGCATTCTCTCTCGGAAAAGAGCCATGCTGCCCTCCAAATCCCAAGGCAGGGGCAAGCAGAGGCTCCTCACCATGTGCTGGTTTGCTGGGCACCACAGACTGCAGAAGCTTCAACAGCTGCGCCGCATTTCTGCTGCTGCTGCTGCTGCCATCCACGTTTGACTGCTGAAGCCCAGTAGAGGATTCTCCAGGCAACCCCTCGGCCACAACATTGTTTGCCGCAGCTGCAGATTTCAGCTTTGCCATGAACTACTCGAGCAACAAGAGTGTCTTACAGGCCACTGTCTCGCCTTCCTCTCCTTGTACCGTGTAGCCTTCCTCCTGGCCGCTTAGAGTTGCTGGGGGCGGCGGTACTTTCGTACTTGCTCAAATTGGCCTGAAACCACAGTTTTGGCAGTAACTCACTTCTCAGGTGTCAAAATCACGCGTTGTCTGCACCAGAACGTGCAGAACGACAAGCTCTATACAAGGACCCATGCAAGGTGGGTTCACATCATCCAGACATGAATAGCAAGCAAAACAAGCAAATCGACCAAAATGGCCTGTCCACCGAGAAAATTCTAGAGCACTCTAAACTGCGCTGAGAGCACCCATAAATGTACGAGTGTTGTACCAAGACGTCAGCGTATGCTTTCCACGACGGGAAGCACACCAAAGTCGTAGGTCTCCTCATCGCACTGTTACAGGCTACCGGTTACGTGGGTTGCGACCACCGAGAAGAGTCCAGCATCACCAGTGTCACACCAGTCAAGTTGTAGATGCTAAAGTGGTCTCGAGATCCTCAGGATGCCCACAATGTCGTCGCGCTCTCCTATACCGCTGCTCTAAGCTGGAAAACCTAGTGCAACGGGCTGGGGCAGCAGCGCTTTTTATGTAGCATGAGGGAAACCACGTCCGTTGCTTAGGCTGCCCCCTCACTATGCTGCACCAGAGTCTGTCTGAGAACACTGGTGTTGTTACTCAGAAACGCGCGAAACAGACAACATCTGAAAACTGGAACTGATTGATTAGCAACTGAGAATAAACACCAATGGGAGACCCCTCCAAGTTCTAGCTCACCCCCAGATCTCTAGAGCTTGTTACTCAGCTAACCTGCCAATCAGAATATAGACCTATATTCTGGCTGGTAGGGTTTTCTCGGTGAGGCCTGCCAGAAGGCCGACAACCCAAAATCCGGGCGTCGACTGTTTTGCCTGAAATTTGGACCATACTATAACACCGACACTGCAAACACAGTCCTGTGGTCAGAATCAGCTAGAAAAATAACAATGAGGAGTCATGGCTGCCTAAACCCAGGGAGCGTCCACGCTAATCCCCGGTAGCAACTGTGCCCGAAAATCATGAAACTTGGATCCTACGCATCATATGGTGCTACAAATGCAACACTGTAGTCAAACACGTCGCTGGACGCGTGCAGACAGCATATGCAGCGACAGTGACTGTCGGCGGCACGACTGCCAAGGTCTGCTGATGGAGCTAAGCACGTTGGAGGGAGGAGGCTCTAGCAAACTGTGTGTAGACCTCAGCGTGTGTCGGCTCCACCAGACGACACACCAACAGCGTCGCGTCTCGCCGTTAGTCATCTGCACATCGATGTACACAAGCCGGGAGGACACAACAGAGTACAAGAGAGATGTGTGAAAACCAACACTCTAAACCCATTTCAAGGGGTATACATGTAATCACCATGGTCGTCGCTCGTGACAGGTGGAAGCCACACACACCGACAATCACAACATTACGCACTTGCCTGCATATGTGGTCGTGTGCCTACAAGCTTGCGAGGCTGTGTGCCAACCTGCTTGAGTGCCTGTATGTCCGCTTGTGTGCGTGCTTCAGTACCTTCACATCCGCCTACGTACGTGCTTGCATGCGTGCCTCACTACTTGCCTACCTCTATCGCTACCCTCGAATCCACCTGTGCGCATTCCTACGTGCCCGTATGTTTGCTTGCCAATGGTAATGAGTCAATGGTGATGACATCGCCTCAGGCGCTGGGTTCATCGATTTGAAAAGGAAATTTTGTATGGACCTTGATAATTCCATTTTCTTTGAAATGTTCATTTCCAAACTTGCTAAAATCTTCAAAGATTGGGGGGGGGGGGGGGGGGGGGG
>SZWC01004082.1:115507-141998 GCA_023375785.1 Penium margaritaceum
GGGGGGGGTGTCCAGCACATCTCGCAGAACGCCTTGGCAGGTTTGCAGCGTACCTTGTCCGAGTCGGGAAGTTGATGCAGCCGGTGCTTGAGCAGCGGCACGGCGGACTCGAAGCAGGGCAGCACGCTGTCACCGAAGTAGAACCGTTCCTGCAGCGCGTGAATGTCGAAGATCACCAACGACGTGGGCCCGCCGCGCGTAATTGGGATATTGGAGAGGATTCGCGCCAGGCTGATGGCCGTGGGAACGTCGCCCTCGTCCTCCATGCGCTCGTGCGTGCCCGTGGGGAAGAAGGGTAGGATGACTGTGAAGCTGCTGACGAACATGCGGGGCAGCGCGAAGATGATGGACAGCTGCTCGAAGATGACGGCAGGGGAGGAGAACGACGCGAGGAACGCCACGTGGCGGTTGCGCGCGCCGTGCGCGCCGGGGACGAAGAGGTCGGGGAAGCCGTCGGCGAATTTGCCCCACTTGATGTTGCGGAGCTCGATGTTGTCACTGTCCGCCGCGATCTTCTTTGCGAGCTCCTCCATTTCGGGGAAGTAGAACAGAAGCATGTGCTTCTTAGTGGGCCGGTCCAAAATGTGACAGGACAGCGGCTCCTCGTCCTCCTGGTCGAGGCTGTAGTCGTACGGAGACAGGGCAGGCGGAAATTTCTCGATCGTCGTGGAGCCGGCGGGGGGCATCATGAGGGCCGATGCAGCGACTGAACGCTTTGCGGGCTGCGCAACGCTTTGGCTCGAGGAATTGGAGAAACCGAGTTGTGCATTGCATGTCTGCCGGGAGGTGGAGAGGCGCTGCACCGGTAGTCGCAGTGTGGTGGGGGCCAACGGGGCGAAAATCCGGAGGGCGTCCATGGCTGGATGACTCGCGTGCGTCGACCGGCAGAGGGGGGTGCGAATGTACTCAGGTTAAGAAGGGAGCCGGTAAGAAGCAGCGCTGGTGCTGGATCGCAGCAATGTCACGTGCTCAATGGCCTGCACGTAGAAGCGAAGAGGGGACCTACACGTCGAGCTGAGTACGTGAGTGGAGGGAGATATGTGCAACAAGTGCGACAGCGACCTACATCAGGCCTCAGCAAGCGAGTGAGCTTTGTAGAGAGCGATGCAGCGCCACGTTCAGCGCCGCTTGCCCAGGCGGCTCGTAAACTGAAGCCGACCAGGGCGACGGCACGTCATGGCGAGTCCTTGAATCCAAGTATCGACGCATGGATGGATGGGCGATCAATGGCGGCAACTCGGTGCGACGCATGAGGGGGAGCGGAGAGCGACCAGCGAAGAACCAGTGATGGTTCGGCAAAGTTACGAGGTACCCCGTTCCGGATTTTCGAAAACGCTATCCACCTGTTCGAAGGATTTTGACTCTCATTCGCCCCGTGTTTAGATTTCTTATCTCCATAAGCCCCAGCTTCAAAACTTTTATTTCAGTACGCCCCGCAGCCAGGGTGCCGGTGATAAGGTACCCCGTCGGGTACGTGGTCATTGTCCAGACATTTCCATTTTGCGACTTCAGTGTAATATCTCAATATAAAAATCTTGTTTTTTGAAAAACATTTATGAATTAAATGAGACCTTCCAAAAATGCGGGGGGGGGGGGGGGGGGGGGGGGGTGGACGGATACATTGCACAGCGTCATTTGGGGAGGGGAGGGGGGTTTAAAAAACAAACACGCCAGCAATTCAAAGACGACACCTAACGATAAGAGGCTTTTCCATATGTTTCTTAGGACGTGTTCCCAGAAATACGAAAAATGCTAAAAAGACCTTAGACGACTCAATAAGGAAACGGGGTAGATTGTGACGTTACAATATACCCCTCATGTCGGGGTATATTGTAGCGGCACAATCTACCCCGCGGGCCATCGCGGGGTTTATTGTGACCCAAAAAGTGAAGACGGGGCTTTTGGTAATCAAAAAATAAGAGGCGGGGCGACCTGTGATTAACATTTCGGCGACGGGGGTTTTTGCGATTTTGGTTTCTGAACCCGGGGTATCTGGATATTTTCTTCGTGATGGTTTGCCGAGCAGCTCAGCAAGCTCAGGACGCGATGCGATGCCCCTCCGGTGTGCTCACCTCAAAGGATTGCGGTGAACATGCCGCACATCATAACCAGCCTGCGGGCCTGCGGGTTCGACAGCTTTGAGGCTGAAGCGTTGACTTGCGAGGCGATTTGACTTGAGTCGAGCGTTTGAAACTTTTCTTTGGCCCCTGGTCGCAACGGAATGTGCGTTTGACACGCGCATAATTTTGACGAGCGCAAGTTCGCTTTGCGAAAGAGAGATTCCTCGTGTCAAGTGGAAGACGGATCATCTAAGGTTCGGCCAGTCCCAAGCGTGCAATCCTCCAATTTCGAGGCTGATGACGGCAAACGGCGTTTCTGTCCCGCGAAACCCGCGACGGCGCCAGTGCCCGGCTGGTGAGGCGTCGTAGAGCCACCCTTGTGGCCAATCGTAAGGCGGAGACCAGCTGTGACGGCGCCGCCACAGCCTCCTCGAAGCCTTCCAAAAGAGAAAAAGATTCGCCAGCGGGCTTTCCATGTAGGCATTGGCTTTCTCCAGCGAGTCGCACGAAGTGGCGTCATCACGTGTTCGCCGCGTGAACACGTGGGCGCCCTAACTTCGGCTTTATCCTAGAGGGTGGCGCTCCCAAGAGCGCACTCTGTGCCAACCAGGCATAGCTGTTGCTCAGTCCGGGTTCGGTGGAAGCAGAGGGCACTACACCGCATACCAAGACCAGACTAGGGCCGCGTTCGGGAGTCAACTCGTTAGCGCAAGATTTCATTGTAGTGACTTTTACTATGAGCAGGTCTTTCAACTTTGGGCGAATATATCCGAGATGCAGTGTTTGCTCCACGCACCCACCCCGATTGGAGCGAAAATCGTGACGAAGGCAGGCGCCTGTTTTGCTAGCGCATGTCGAAGCAATCGTGAGGATGCGTTTTGATGTCTCGTTTATGCCTCGTTTAGATCGCATCAATGTCGACGGCTGCTACCCTTGTAAGTAAGTTCAAGCAAATTGATGCGGGTGACCCGTAACATTGTGTATCTATCTTTCACTTTAATGGTTATGGGAACTGCTCGGAGCAGAAACTCGCGCGTGAACAGATATGACGCAGCCATCAGGGAACCGTTTTCTCAATTTGCTTCGTGTCAACTAGATTTACGATGACATCCATATACTTCTTTCAAGGAGTCCATGCCAATCCAGTCTTTATGAAAGGCAAAGTTCATTCGTCTAGTATCCGTCCGCATCTCTTGTTGTTCGTTGAGCTTGAACTGCTGGTTCTGAGCGAATTCTTAGACATCCACATGCGCACGGAGCAATAACACAAATAATGTGACTATTTTCATGGACAGCCGAGTACCTTCTTTGCAGTTGTTTGCCTATACGCTAGTGAATGAAATCCATTCACTGGAACAATGCTGTAAAAATTTTCTAAGGGGGCAACGTTGACCCACATTAATGAGTCGCACCACGTCATGTACGCGTGAATTGTGGGGCACCATGACGGAGTTGCTGAAGTTTTGTTACAACCCAAGAGGTGTAGCAACCTCCCTTGATCGCGTGAATTGCTAGGTTCAAGCAGTGGTCCATGAGTCGCAAATGCCAAACAGGTAGTACGTCGGGAAAATTAGGCCGATCGTGGGTGGGGCAACCATTGCCTACAAATGTAACAAGTTTCATAGTAACTCATGTGGTGAAAGCAAGATGTGGTTGACTGGTCAAGCACATTACCTCCTTCGACCAATAATGTTGCCGACATGCATAGATGTGGACACGAGCCAAGAGTCGCCATATTTCGTAGACAATTGCATGAAGACAGGTACAAACTTTGTCAAGCAAGATGTTTGTGGTTCGCACGGATGAGATGCGGATGCAAGGAAAGTTTAAGGAATTGAAAGTTTGAATGATTTGTATTCATACTAGCTCAAGTGTTCTTTGATGCCACGTGTCGACCATGTTGAGCACAAAAAGGGAATAGCCAGTAACCGTGACAAACGTGGGTTGTTTTGCTGTATTGTTCTAAACCAAAAGGTAAGCCCTAAAAAAATCTCTCTAAGGAGGAGGCAAGAAAAAATGGCTTGCTAATCTTTGCTGAGACAAATCGCGCCACAAGGAGTGTTGCAAACGTGCATCCTAAACCCTATCATTTCAGGAGGCACAGCCATGTGGAAAGAGGAGCCGAGTGGACAACTAGAGGGGAGGAAGAGTGGTGCGATGGAATTTCCACCGGAATACTCCTACCTAAATTTCGGCCACGCGATATTCAGCGAACTAGATTGAAACTACAATCTAGACCCTCTGTAATTTTTTCGGCTTTGATTCCTCGAAAATCAGTCCCCGAGCACTTGAAGAACTCAATGTCCATTCAACAACCATTTGTAGACGTGACTTACCATACATTGTAAACACACAATGAGGCCTATCTCCGGTCTTGGGTGCTCGAGATGATCGAGACATGCGACGCCACATCGAGAGTGATGGCTTCCAAAAACTCCACCATGAAGTCCACGGGTTTTGAGGTTATGGGGGCGCAACGTAACGCAAGTCTAACCTCATAGATAAGTCGGCGGACTATAATTAAAACATCAATATGCTTTGCAATACTTCCATGGAACCTTCAATAAAATGGTCGGGCGTGTCAAGACCTTCGCAAGGAAAACATCGGAGGTTGAGACATGTAGCAAATACTACCTCAACCAAACCATGTAAACAACGTGAAGTCGTCGCGCAATATGAAACATGTACAAGGAAAAAAAAGCACCCTGGTGAGGTTTTGGAATGTGTGTATGTCAAGGGCATCAGACTTCCCCACCTTCGAACCACAACAACCCAACTTGTAAGCACGCATTGGCCAGCGGCTCTCGTAGTAGCCGTCGATCAAATAATTGTCATCTCTGTAGTTTTTGTAACATTCCGAATTTTTGCGTGTGACATTGTAACCATGCAAACTTACCTAATACTCGGTCGTTTTTCCACAGCCTCGATGCCCAAGAACATCCCCAGTCACGCACTCAATAATCCTCATAACTTGAATTTGGGGTAGAGGAGCAAATTCTTTACGGGGGAATTTCTCGTTGAGGTCACAGTAGTGCATAGTCTTGTTACTTCGAAAGAAGGGGTAGTCTGCCATATTGTCTAATAGGCAAAGAAAAGGAAAAATAATGTATTGTAGATAGTGGCAAAGAGACTTGCTTGTTGTAAGCAACAAGCAAGTCCCAGTGTTGGGAAACGGCAGAGTGGTAGTGATAGGCTACGACGGAGCTCATGTAAAGCTTGGAGATGTTCTCTACATCCGAGAGATTGCCGTCAACCGAATGTCACTCGGGCAGCTGATGAAGAGGGGAGTTCATATTGTGAGTAATGACAACAACATCACCCTACGGAATAGTGAAGGGGAAGTGTTCACAAAAGGACGCCTCCTTCCACGTGGTATGATTGGGCTAGACTTCTGCTCTCCTACGATAGCAGCTGAAGTTGATCCCTTTGTGGCAGCAAGTCTACACCAATCTTTTGGTGTAGATATCTCAGTGTAGTACAAGAGACTTGGCCACATCAGCAATCAACAAGTCAAGACCATGAAGAAGTAATAATACATTGAAGGAGTCGACATCAAGGACTGCGACAAGAAGAAACCTGCAGATCCTTGCGAGGATTGTGTGAAGGCCAAACTGGCACGTTGAGTATTCCCTCCTGATAGCAAGTGCGCTATTGCCGACAAGCTCAAGTTGGTCCACACAGACATTTGTGGACCACTTCCACTAGTGGCAATGAACTTAGGTCATTGATACTTTTTGTTTTTCATCGATGACACGACTCCCTTCACTTGGTCCTACGCCCTCAAGACACGTGACGAAGTATCAACACACTTCTTCAAGTGGTTGGCCATGGCGGAGAGACAGAGCAACAAGAAGTTGCAAGTCACACGCTTAGACAACGCTGGAGATTTTACCAACACTGACTTCATCTCTCGTCTCGAAGACACGGGCATCGTGCAACAGTTTCAGTTCCCTACACACCGCAATAGAATGGCATCGCTGAACGCAGAGACACTCAAGTCAATGCTCCTTGGGGCATAACTTGACAAAAGTTGGTGGCCATATGCGCTCAAGCAAGCCGTTTGGGTACGCAACCGTGTACCACACGTATCATTCCCTGACATAACTCCATTTCAGGCATGGCATGGTGATGAGCTAGACATCAAAGGGTTGTGGACATTTGGCTGCATGGCATTTGTTCACGTGCCAAAGGAGCGAAGGAGGAAGCTGGTCGACAAAGCGTCTTGGGGCTTGTTCATGGGACGAGCATCCAACATGAAAGGATGAGAGTTCATCGAGATGGACTCACAACGCATCATCAATTGCGACGCAATGTTTTTGAGAATCTAACACGCACACCATGGGGGGGAGAAAAACGACCCCAGATCTTCTACTAACATTCTACGAATCTTATGTTGAGTCCCCTTTGGATTCGAAAGGAGAACCAGCCACACATCCACTCACCCCTTCAAATATAGATGAGACAGATTATGAGGCGGTGCGCGCGCGTGTGCCCTTCGGCACACGCCACCTTGAAAGCACCACCCTGGACGATGAGTTGGTTTATGTACGGCATGATGAAGCCGAGACGACGGGCGTGCAAGATGGCTCACAACCCTCAAGGAAGGTTCTGCATCCACTCGCTGTGGACAATCGGCATTTCACACCCCTCCTGCAACAACAAATAGAACAAATTTAGAGAGATGATAAGGAGGGGCACAACCTTGCCATAACTGCGTGCTCAGTGTTCAAGGATGATGAAGTCATCCTTGCTGAAATTTCTATGACACACCTTGCTGCACTTGTTTCACGTCCTTTGAAGGAACTCCCACGGGAGCCAAAGACATTATAATCAGCTGTAAGTGGTGAGCATGGAGCAGAGTGGAAAACAACACTTAATGCAGAGTACAACAGTCTAAAAGAGCAGGGAACGTGGGAACTCACTCAACTACCACCGCATGCATGGCCTGTGGGGGTGATGTGGGTTTTCCCCATCAAGACCAAGGCTGACAGGAGCATTGATAAGTTCAAAGTCCGACTTTTTGCAAAAGGCTTCACACAAGTGGAAGGAAAGGACTTCCTTGAAACCTACACACTTTTAAGCCAGTACATGATAGCACACAACATGCTCGCCATCGTAGCAGTTCAGGACTACGTTGAGCAACAGCCTGACGTCAAGAACACCTTCCTACATGGAGAGATGGATACAGCTGTGTTCACGAAGCAGCCAGAAGGGTATGATGATGGCACTGGACGTGCGTGCAAGCTGGTCAAGAGCCTCTAAGTATTGAAACAGAGTCCACTCCTTTGGTTTGGGAAGCTGAAGGAAAGTCTGGAGAACATTGACTTCCGGCCATGTGCCTATGACAAGTGTCTCTTTCTCCATTGACCTGCATGTGACGCTCACCCAGACTGCTATGCCCTTGTGTACGTGGATGACATCCTCACCATTGGCCCATCTGTACAATTCATCAAAGAAACGGCTATATCAATGGCGAAAGAGGTGAACATCACACTCATGGCGTCCTTCGAGTTTTACCGCGGCATGAAGATTAAGCGCAACCACGACTTGCGTATCTTGGAGTTGAGCCAAGAAACCTACTTCACAAAGGTCTCTGAACACTTTGATGGACCTGATCGACGTGTACGAACACCCTTAACCCAACAGCAATTGATACATCGGGGATAAAGGGGGAGGAGTGAGACCAATTACCGCGACAAAGTGGGGTCACTCATGAATGCTGCAAGTTGTACTCGACCGGACCTATAGTACGCTGTGGGGAACCTTGCAAGTGGGTATGAGACCTGCACAACGCATGCTTGTAAGGAGCTCGATTGAGCCCTTATGTACATGAGCGCCACACGAGATGCAGCACTACTCTTCGCTGGAGCTTAAGTGCTTCGTTGATGCAGATTTTGGAGACACGCAAGAGGACCGGCGGAGAACTACCAGCTTCGTGTGCCTCCTGTCAGGAGCTGCAGTCTTATGGTCAAGTAAGCAACAGAACATCATCACACTCAACTTTGCCAAAGCTGAGTACGTTGCAAGTAAGCTGAGTACGCATAAGAGGTGACCTATCTACTCAACCTCCTTGATGACATCCGAGTTGGGCAAGAGAAGCCCACTGAAATCTACGTCGACAACAAGTCCGCGATCGACCTCACAAACTTCACAAAATTCCAAGGACACACAAAACACATCGACATACGAGGAAATTGGATCCGGTCAAAGGTTCTTGATGGCACTATGCGGCTCGTATACGTGCCTGGTACTGGCCAAGCAGCGGACTTCCTGACCAAGACAGTTCCAACAGACATCTTCAGTCGATGCGCTGTAGAGTGCGGACTCACCTCAAATGTGCTCTCGCACTACCGATGAAAGCACACCAAGCTCTTTGACACGCGGAAGTCAATGATTTGCACCCTCACCATGGCGGTGAAATCCAGTGGCAAACTGCTCAGATGCTTCATGGTACATAGAGCGTGTAGAGTATCACGTGCAGCTCTTAGGGGACAAGGGAGAAAGGAGCATGTTCTCACTAGCACTTAGACTCCACAAGTTAAGTGGACGTCGTCTCTTGCATCCCCATCGCTACACGGCAACAATGCAAATCTAGAGTGCAGCACAGAAGAAGGCTACAAGTCGCAGATTTCAGAATTCACTGGTGAGGAATCACCCAATTTTCAACTTTTTGATGTGCCAATTTCATCTACTTCTGTGGCATTCAAATCACAGGCTCGTAGCTCTTCATCCACGAAGGAGCACCTGGCTGTAGCAGAAATCCGTCTTCAGCAGCTTCAAAATCAGCATCTTCAGCAAGCAACAGCAGCTGGATTCTTTTTGGTGAATGTCTTATCGCAGCAAGTTTCATCAAAGCAATCTTTACAAAAACCTGCTGACCACTCCGCTACCGCGACTAGTCATCGCGCGATACGGCAACGTCAGCAGGAGCCCACGACTTCGTCACACAACAAAACCAGGATGCAGCCACCATGCGGCGGCTTCAGAATGCGACTACGGGCTCGCGGTCCAAGCTAGCTCGCTCGCGCAAGCGATATTTCACTCGCACGAGCGAGCAAAGTGGGTATACAAGACCACGTGACATTCCGATCCGGAAACCGTGAGGTCACCACCCGCAGCAGCACCGCACAAAAAAGGGAAATAGGCAGAAAGGACTCCATTTTCTTACACAACAAAGCAAACCAGCGGGGGGGCGGGGACGGCGGCAACTCACCTCGCCGAAACGTGCTCGATGCCACCAGAAGAAGTGAGCGCGGCCTCCAACTTCAACAGTGCTCTCATCCCGACCGGTGGAAACGGCCAAATTTGAGGCCGTGGAGCAGGACGCGCGAGGGAGCGAGAGCGAGGTAGCAAAAAGCAAGCTCAGGCAACCGCAGACACAACAACCGCAATGACAAGCAGCTCGCCACTCGCGAGTCAAGGATCGGGCGCCGTATCCACCTCCACCATTCCTGGACCAACTAACAGAGGAACGTGACAAGGAGAGCCTATTGGTGGCACTACGAGCTGTAATAGAAAGTTCGGCACCTCTCTTGGAAAAGGAGACCATCTACGTGAGAAGAAAAAATCAGCTTCGCGTAAAGGCTCAACAAATAGACACCTGCCCGGCGTTCTCTCTCTTGGGAATGAACTTTTGAGAAAGAAAACGCCTTCTTAGGAGAAGGATGCGGCCACGGGTCGTCCTCCAACGGCGAATGGAATTGAGAAGACTGCAGGAACGGCCTCAACTCATAACTGTGCTTTTCAAATGACACACTTCACAATAGGGAAGCAACGATAGCCTTTTCTACTCCTCCAAGCATGGAGTAGATCATAAAACTTTTTTTGGCCATATGTCCAATCCTGCCTGCTCGCCTGCGACCCTTTCAAGACAGTACAACTGTTTTCTTGGAATTTCCACCCACGGGAGTGATTTTCGAGAAGGGTTACACGGAGATCCCTAAAAACCCAACTGGAGGTGGAAAACCTAAGGAGCGGCCTCAAACCTAAGGCACTAACGACATCATTAGGCACTCCACGAGATGGGGTGAAAAATTCGACATCAAGGAATGCTCCATGCTTCGTGGACATTCTTTGACCTAAGGCACCAACGACATCATTAGGCACTCCACGAGATAGGGTGAAAATCAAGGAGTCCTAAGTCAACATTACACTTGGGGATACGACAAATTCGACACCAAGGAATGCTCCATGCTTCGTGGACATTCTTTGACCACTGTTGGAGCCCGTAAAAGAGCCCAAGGAGACCCAAACTGCAATCTACGAGCACCCGGAAGCTGCAATCAGGGTCGGACAGATTTTCTTCCGCCCGATAAACTACCCGGACTTCATCCGTGAGACTCGAGCTTTGAACAAAGACTCGAACATGCCTCTCATGGAACTGGCTCTTATGGCTACCAAGGAAATCATTGAATTATTCACCTCTGAGTGAAATCGACAAGGTGACCGTCATCACTAGCACACTTATTGAGGGGGTGTGTTGGAGTGAGGTGATAACTGTGCTGGATTTATGCTACAGGCTGATGGAGTCGATTCTTGATTCGGAGGTTCTTACAAGAAGTTACAGGTTTTTTTATGACTTGAAGGGAAAATTCCTCTCGTGAATCTCCCACTGTACAGGCCAATTGATTGCTGTGATAATCTCCCCGGTATTGTGTTACCGAGTGGGGAGTGTACATAACTACGTTGGAAACTCCAAGAGAGGAGTGAGCATCTCGGTTTTCTCACCTACGTTGGACAACTTAGCAATTGCCTCAAATGAGGCAGGTTGGAGGATGCAATCCTACAAGGTTTGTGCATGGCATTGTACAGGCAACACGGAGATGGTCTGAGCCAGTACACGACCTCGCCCATAATTTACTACATCATCAACGCGTCATCCAATGGTGGAAGACACTTTACTACATCAGTAGGTAGTGCCATTGGGACTACTACCTACGAGGGAGCAGAAGGGACTAGACTCCCCCAGGAGTAGCAGTATAAAAGGAGGGACTGGTAGCCATCACATGTTATCTCAATAACATAGTGCAACTCAGTGACTGCTAATGCCATCAACTCTGCAACCCACTGAGCCTGGCAACACTGCATGCTTGGCTAGGAGGGGCCCTAACTTCCTGAAGGCATGTCATCTTACAAGACACGCCAAGACTCTTGCTACACGGCTAGACATCTGGCAAGACGTTGCGCCCAGTTTGGGCCAGGACCAGAGTCACAGCTTTGATGTATGTATGCTGTTGTGAGACTTGAACATAGAGAGCTGCTGTACATGTACTTTGTCTTTTCTTAATACAATCACAAACTTCCAAAAAAATAGCTTCTATATTTTCTACGTGTCTAGCCTTTCCTATGGTCATGCAAAATCAAACACCCTGTAGTTGGCTGCTAGGGTCCTAATCCCACGTGGACATGCCACGTGGAACGATAGGGCTTTATGTTGCATGTTTACAAAATTGCCCTAGGACAACCCTGCCCGTTTGTAGTGTGGTCTGCCTAAGCCAAAATGGCTGAGGCAACCATTCGCTACTCCTCCTTGAACTGCAGTTTCTAAGGGCCTACGTATTGGGTTTAGAAGTTAGTGGCAAAACAGCTGAGAGATCTTACATTGGCATGAGCCAAAGCTTCGGCGGAAGAAAAAATGGAAGGTTCATCTGGCTGTTCGATTATTGTCGAAATGACCGCTACCCGTTGATCTGGCGATTACATCGAGAGAGGAAAATGCTTGGTCCCATCCAACCAAAGGCCGTCCGATCGGTAGGGTAACCAAGCGACCCTTGTGGAACGAGCGGAAGGCTCGCGTCAAAGAGCCGAACGCTCAAGGTTTCAAAACAAGAAGTTTTACTGAGAGGAGACGCCGCCCGACTGGCGACAAGTGTGCTCGAGAGCAAGCTCAAGTCATGATTTTGCTCGACCGGCAATGTGAGGATGAGGGGAGCGAGCTTCCCCCTCCCCACACGGCCATGGTGCCGATATCTCCCAAGAGAGAGGTGGAGGCAAACCTCCCCCCCCCCCCCCTCGTCCTTGGTCCCGCCGATGTGCAAGGGGGAGGGGCAAAGTTCTTCCCTTCCTCCCTCTCTCACTCCAGCCGACGGCCCACGGGGAAGGAGAGGGAGCGTTCTCCCTCCTCCTCCCCCCTTCTCAAGAGAGCCGGTGGCCAAGGGGGGTGGAGGGGGAGTTTCCCCTTCTTCCCCTTCCCTCCCATGGTGCCAACGACGTCAATGAGGGAGAGGGGACGCCATCTTCCTCCCCCCCTCTCACGACTCCGACGGTGCTAAGGGCAGGAGAGGGGAAGTGCCCCCTCCCATCCCCCCCTACCACGGTGCTGACGGTGCCAAGGGGAGGACACAGGACGTCCTCTCCCCTCCCCTTCTAACGGCGTCGATGGCGCTCAAGAGGGTGAGGAGATGGTGAGCCTCCCCCTCCCGCTCCCCCTCGCTCATGGCGCCGATGGCGCCAAGGGGGAGGAAAGACCCGTACCTCCTCCTCCCCCCTTCTCCATGGCGCCAACGGCGCACAAGGGGGAAAAGAGAAGGCAGCTCCCTCCGGCCCCTCCTACCCCCCTCCTAGGGCGCTGACGGCACCAACGAGGGAAGAGAGGATGAGGGAACCCCTCCCCTCATGGGGCCGTGCGCGCAGGAGGAGAGAAGCGATCCTCCCTTCCCTTGTTTATAGTACAAGCTGCACAAGAAGGAGGGGGGAGTGGTGGTTTTCCTCAGTCCCACTTCCAAACCCCCAGCGGGGAGGCAAAAAAGGAGGAGGAAACTTTCTCACTCCTTTTACCTCACGTCGAGGGGATGGTCTCGGAACGCCTCGACAAGTCAACGACGACAATTCGGGATGACAACAACGCGCACAAGTAGCACAGTCGGTTCTCTTGCAACGCCTAACCGGGAGGTTGTCGTTTATGTGTTATGATAGTTCTTTTGCTTCTCAGTTCGGGCGCCCTATTTTGACCCACGGAAACAAGGCAGTTTCTTGCACAGGACCCGATTTTTGTGACATGAAGTTCGGTTCAAGCTTCATTATGTTTTCAAGAGGTCATTCAAAAAAGAAATTTCCAAAATGTGAAAAAGGGGAGAGCCGGATTTTTTCACAATATGCCACCAAGTGCTTGGAAGGTTCTAAACATCAAGCAAAAAGGAGGGGGGGGGCACTTGATGTGCCAAACTTATACCCACTTTTAATGAATCCCCAAGTTGATGAATTCCATGTTAACCATTTCAAAAAATATTTGAAACGGTGAAAACTTTGTCTCGGTCAAACTCAATTGTGTAGTCAAGTTGACTATGGGTTTTGACACAAAGATCAAATAGCTGTGGCTGAGCTCTGGCTGAGCACTTCTCAAGTTCTTTTTGTTTTCTGTTCAGAAGCAAAACAAAGAATAAAACTGACAGTTTTTTGTATCGTGAACGTCATTCACCTGGAAACGCTTTAATCCAATAACTCAGCACCAAAAGTGCCTAAATTTTTCTAGATTAACCCATAGTTTTTTGGTACTTTGTGAGAAAACCCGGAAGGGATGACCCTTTGAAGCCACAACGTGGCTCGACGTAGGTTGTACGTGCACGAAACATGTTTTTGCGCAAGAGCCGTTGCGGTGTACACCGAGTTGAAAACCCACAACAATGACGTAAATCAAGAAGAATTCTTGATTAAAAAAAAGAATAAAGACAACATACATGCTCTGACCACTCGAAGACTTACCTACTTGTCGCAATCATGTAAAATGTGCATATTGTACAAAACACGTGTTAATGGTACAGTCACATAGGTGTCGATTACAACATTGACATAAGTGCCGATTTCATTATGGGTAACGACAAAAAACATGACTCTAGTATTTTGCCGGTGTCGAACACACTAGTGAAAAGTGCCAGCTGTACATTACCCACGGATGCCGGGATTATCCATGATGTTAGTGCCGACCGCACTATTCATGGTATACAGATGTATGACCATAACAAGAACAGATTGCGTATCCATGTGGGTGTCGAATGCACTAAGAATGCTCCGTAAGTCATCTATGAATGAATCTTGACAAAACAAGAGCGTAAGTGCTTATCACACTCAGCACACATACGCGATGGTGGGGATCTATGCGTGATGGTCTACTGACAAGTGTCGGTTTATGTGGAATATGACCAGCATGGAAAGTGCAATCTGTAACATTTATTGAGCGCCGAACGCACGATTGCAATGATGTTAAATGCATGGCTGATGAGTGCATCAGTTAAATCATTGACATGAGTGCCGAATGCATTGTTGTCGAACGCCAATTGCATGAATCACAATAGCTGCGGGTTGCACATTTGTCATGGGTGCATCATGCACCACCAATACGAGTGTCAAACGCACTACAACCATGAATTTTGGTTGGACTAGCTATGCTATTATCGATGGTACAACACATGTAGTTAGATGCTAGTTGCATCGATGACATGGGTGCGACTGCACCCCGTTGCACCCAATGGAAAGAACTAGCTGGCGCATAACATAGTCATGGCAGCTTATAGTAGACCACCAAATGAAAGCATGCAATCTATGCGCGAGGTGGTTCTATGGGCAAGTGCATTGAGCGCGTTGGAATTATGTCGGTTGATGTTTGCAAGGCATCTCGACGAAGTCGAGGATGGTCATACTGTTGAATTCTTCAAATAGAGAATCGACAGGCATGTCTGGAAACAATCATGTATGGCTGTGTTCATCAAATATATGTTTGAACGGCATAAAAAAACATAACGATCTCGATTGTCACTGACGGTGACGACCATTGGAGGTTGGAAACTTCGCCTTGCAGATAGCAGTTTGGAATGGTACGTCCAAAATAAGTATGAACCAAGCATTAATGCATACATCACATGTGTGACGTGGACGATGCCCTCTATTTTGGACCATGTTAAAGGTGGAATAACTCCTCTGTAACGTTAGTTGAAACATGCCAGAGAAGCCCAGTTGGTTGAGCACCAGTTCTATAACATGCACGGCTTGCATGACCGCGGGAGGTTAGAGCGCATGGCCAAGTCCTAGAGACAACCCTCTATTCAATAGGTCAAGGTATGCAATTCATACCATGGTGCTTCAGTCACGTAAGATTGGGTACACTGCATGCGTGAAAAACATGCACGGCATGCACAAAAACCTTACCTACTATCTATTGGTGTGTGGATCATGACATCAAGTTATGGATAAGTTTGACGGACGAAAGATCACAATGGTTTTGTGACATGTGAACAAGATAACGATGTTAGCTCAGGTTTTAGATAAAAACAACAACACCATTTCACCAAACAAGTGGTTTGATGGGCGCAGGACGTGTTCTACAACAGTCGTACTGCAATGTTCAAAGGAAAATGTGATTGTTTCATGACTCAACATGTGTCATGACTGTGTCATGAGATGTGAAACAAACCTGGTGTGTTAGTACGCTAACTTCAATCCTCAAAGATTGGCATCGCACTACCAGTACACGGTATGTACTGGATGCGTCTGTGCCTTTTGGAGGTTTTGTGCATCGTTAGTCATGGCCGATGTAAACATCGGTCCATGATTGAATGTGTCAAGGATAATATGCGCGAACATATTCTCAATGGTGAAACCATTGACATCCTCTCACTCAATGAGGGATGGGTACAAATCGGGGTATCCGACTGGTACCGACGATAAAAAGGCACACGAGTGTATTGGCAACCAAGGATAATCGCCAGTGGGGGTTGTAAATGCGCCAAAGAGGGGCGACGATGCTTCTATGGGTCCTCAACGGTTCAAGACATTGCAATGCGGTGGTCGAAGACAACAAGAGTCACTCTCTAGCATACGACGAGATCAATTGAATGTCAAATATGAACAATTCCGAAGGTGACACCTTCAGCCTATCATCGCTCGATGAGTGAACATGTCATGGAAAGTCATAGACAAAAGCGCGTGAACCGATGCCGGTGACATGAGTTCACGCACAATTTTCTGAGGTTTCTTTTTCTAAGAAAACGAGCGTCGCTACTATATCAGTGGAGTTGCAAAGTAACATGACAATCGCATTGTTTTAAGAAAATCAACTACAATCTAGTATTTTTTCTGAATCTCAAGACCATGGAAACGACGTATATGCCGATAGCTTGTTGATAACAGTGTGTTAGGATCCATCTTGGTGGCCTGACCGACCACATAACGAGTCATAATCAACGTTGAAAAACAACAACCAGTGTGTTGTATCCAAATTTTGATGTCAGAGGACTCTTCAATATGGGTTGTGAGTAATGATGTTTCTCATTATATTCTTTCGATGTTCTAAGAAACGCCTCAACGTTGATGCTATCATGACACGGTACACTAGTCGTGTACGTCACGCTCTTCAAATATCATGCGGATGGATCGTGATAATGCCAAAGATATGGTATAGCATCGCCTATGCGATATCGATGTGCAAAACAAGTCCAACATACGATTTGTTGTAACAATACCAGTCCACGAGAGAGCTTCTAATGACTGTGGTGTAGTCAAACCATGCTTCACAGACGCAAACAGTCATGGTGAAGTAACTGGAGGCCCTTGGTTTTGGGGATGGTTTGATTGGTTTACATTGCCAAATGCAAGTACGATATGTTTTTGGATTTTTTACGGTGATATCCAGGATTGCGGTGGTTTGACATGTGCCTTCAATGAGGGCGATACCCTCTACCAGTGCCTCGGATACGACATGTGAAGAACACCCTATTGAGTAGAAGTACCGAATGTGCTCAACACAAGATATTGAAGCGACACGGATTGTTGCAACTTTCCAAACACAATCCATTGACGGGTTCTCAATTGGAACCCTTGGATGCGATTACATAGCTGAAAAAATATTTAGGAACTAGTTGTTCCAGGATCACCGGAGGTGATTCGAAAGTGTTTGATCACAACCACATGGAATGGACACCCGAAAGTTGTTATTCTAACTTGTACCATAATGATTGTGAGCATGGTACACCTGTTTGGTGAATACCGTGTGGTGAACACCTTGTTTGTGGATAGAATCCATGGTTGTTGAGATCGGTTATCTCAGCTAACCTCATCTAAAAGCAGTGTGCTTTTTACAGGGACGTGAACGACAGCCTACGGTACCCATTCAGACAGAAATGAGGGGACGATGGTCGAGACCAAGATCATCTAGGTTGGAGCATTGTCGTGTCCAATGACGGAAGTTGACGACAATTACGCATGCCAGATGACCAACGCCGCCTCCTTCAAAGATGATTGAAATCTCTGAAATAAAGACAAGTGTACTCAACAACCATGTCTTAGGACCTTGGTGCCGTCCAACCATAAGATAAAGCTAGAATGCAAGTTGTATGAGCTCAGTGGAGCTTGGTTGTGTTCAGCTAACCAGCCCAGAGGTGCTGATAGAGGTCTAGTAGACCTACACGTGGTCACGAACACGCAGTTGCAAAATGTGAGGAAAGATGTCCGAATCTTGTTTTGCACGTAATGACAATGTTTCCGGGAGGTACCACCTTGGCAACAACCCTTTGGAAAAGATCATGTCCAAATGACATGGGAAGTGTTGTGTGGACCTGGACAATGTTCGCGGGGACGCCCGATTGATTGGTCACAGGGACGCTCCTTGCAAAGGGGGAGGAGGCTTCACCACAAGTGCTTGTTGAACACATACCACACAAAATGTGGGAGAATGCATCATATGTACCCTCTTCCAAACTTGCAAGATGTTGTGGCAATGTACACCCCAAAAGGCATCGACTATGCCATTGATAGACACATGTGATGAGCCTTTGGTGGAGACTCACTTACACTTGTGGAGAACGAACAAGGATTGTACGCATTTCATCTTGGTACGAGCCAAAGATCACATGATCAACAATGGATGATGTACGCTAATGACAATAATCACAAAACCAAAAGTGTGTGGTTGAATATGCGTGAACGTGATGCAGCCGTGTTGTGGATGATAGGAGTTCACACATGTGATCTTGTTTACAATTCTTGCTGCATGGTTCACATCATGAAGTACGCGATGATCCAACCTCCGTGAGCAAAGACGAACCGAGACGGTTTGAAGCAAAGGGATAGGAATGTAGAGTACAAGCCAATTTTAGGATTGAAAATGATGTTTTTTGTTAGTTCCTCCATTTTCGATATTGAGACTGATGACTACACAATCTGGGGTCCGGGAAATAATGTTGGTTTTAAGTCTGGTTCAACTCTAGCCCGGATACAGGCCATAGGCCCGATTTAAGGCAAGAGGAGTGCCGCGATGGAAGTTCCATCGTGTCACTCTTCCTCCCCTCTGGTTGGCCGCTAGGGTCCTGTTCCCACATGGATTTGCCGTGTAGAACGATAGGGGTTTAGGTTGTATGTTTACAAGAATGCCCTTTGATGACCATGTCCATTTGTCGCATGGTTCATCTCAACCAAAATGGTTGAGGCGACCATTCGCTACTCCTCCTTGGACTGCACTTTCCAAGGGCCTAGGTGTTGGGTTCTGAAGTTAGTCGCAAAACAGCCCAAAGCTGTTACAACGCGACACCAAAGAAGTCTCACAAATGGATGTCAATCGTAGGAATACAATGTTTGTAGTGCAGTGTCTTCGTTGTAAGGGAAGAGGACGACTTATGTGCCAATCCAACAATTGGTAGTTTTTTTTGCCCAATCAGTGCTGTTGGGATCTCTGGAGTTCAAAGACGTTTTTTTGACATCTTAATGGTCTACATGAGTTGCGCATCAGTTTGGGGGTGGAAAGTTGTTAACAACATAGTAAGATTACCATTTCGGGTCAGTAGCTCAAAGTAATGATGGCTAATGAAGTGGTCGTTTAATGAATGACGATGGTATGTGGCACACCATAAAAATGCACAGCAATATTTGGTGATAGCGGTGTTGTTCCTTCTACGTTGACAGCATTCGTCGTTATGATAAAGTGTGATATCTTAAGGCTTTCCCCCACAACCTCATGTATGGCATGGTGTCCCTCTAGGGTGCAAATCCAATCATGAACTTCATGCTGATGTCTACCCATGGCTCGGTTATAATAAGGACTGCTTGGGGCAACGTAAGTTGCCTCGTGTGATGAGACTTTTGTCATTACTAGGCATCACACGGTTTTTAGAATAGTACCACGTCGGTTTACTTTTGATCCCAACATTAGATCTTCACTAGTTTCTTTAACGTCTTGTCCTCACCAATATTTCATCTAGAAATCTGTCATGGAATTGCTCCAAGAGTGTTTGTTGAAAAATCATTTACGACAACTTGGGAAGTGACTTTTTTTTTCGCCAAAAGATAAGCAAAACCAGGTTTTGGTGCAATGATCCAATCTTTTGAAGTCTTTCTAACCTTTCACAAACTGCCTAGTGGGTTCCAGGTTGTGTTCCACGAGCACGTGAACAAGTTAGTCTCCGTCTTCAGGTTTGGTTGCTAACAAAAAGTAAATGTCGATAATGTTTCTTTGCATCAGGACTCAATGTGTTAGTAGAAGTTGGACTCGAGGAACTCCATGTATCAAGTTGATCAATGCCTAAAACTTCGCTAAGTCTTGGGATACTCGAGCGCATTTTGGTCAGAGCGGCGATTGGAACATCAGCATTCGAGGGAATACTACCATTCATTGAATCCAATCATATCTACAATGGTTTGTTTTGAATGCACCGCACAGTTGACTCCCAGTCTATGTATTGTTCTTCATATGTACACAATCCTTTCCTTTGTAGCATCGTTGTACTTGAAGATAACAGGTTTACTTCCTGGATGGGACGCATTGGTGGCCATGACTTAAACACCGTTGGATTGGCCAATTGTAGGATTGGAATGAGGGTTACAACGTTTCCCAGATAGACCAACGCTTCTTGTTCCATTTTCTTTGAAATCCACCCAAAGCATTTACAAGAAAGACCAGGGAGAAGCACCAACACACGGGTATAGTCATTTATGAATCGACGACAATAGTTGCAAACAAAAATGGTACGTCTCAAATTTTGGCTTGAATTGGCCAATCACTAATTTACCCACTTCCTCGAGGCTCGTGGTGATCCAGTTGTCCCCAACAATTTAGCCTATGAACACGATCCAACAACAAGGGATATTGCACTTCGAGAGTTTTCTATGTCATTCATCTCTTTGTTAATTTGTAGGAGCCTTCCGGAGACGCCCATACACTTCACGGGGGCGTAGTTATAGACTAGATGCTAATATACATGAAAGCCGAAGTAGAAGAGGTACGGAACGAAGATTTTATTCATCGCTACCATCAACATTATCATTAGTGAGTCCATAAGACGTGACCGTGAACTCGTAGTGTCCATATCTAATGTGGAATGTCATCTTCTCAATCTCGTTATTAGAGAAAATATCCGATGATAGCCATCACGAATGTCAACTTAGGTGAGAATTTTTGGTAGTTATTGGTCGAAATTCCATTTGCTCGCGGAAGGGAGTAGCATTTCTTGATGACAATGTCATCCAATTCTAGGTGATTGATGCACATCCATATCTTGTCTGTTTTCTTTTGAGCAAAATGTACAAGAGCTATGTGGGGTGACGTGGATGGCAAAACGAACCCGTGCTCGAGAATCTTGAAAACAAAGTTTTGATTTTGGTCAACTCGTAGTTGCTCATCGGATAGTTGACCTCGTGTGCTTCCCGGCATTAGGTCGATTTCTTGACTGATTATACGTGCCAGATGTAACTCTTGAGGCAGTTTGTTGGGAATAACCCATTCAAACTCCAAAACGAGGGATGCCAACTATCTTGGGAAAACCACAAACTTGTCAAATGCCAAGGCTGATGTTGTTCTCTCTATAGCCTTGATCTTTTCCAATTCCCTGATCGGCTCATGGCTGAGCCACACTTTTTCTCCGTGTTGCATACATCTTTTGGATACATGCAGCATTATTGACTGAAGTTTTGTGATCGATGCAAATTCATCTAATCCTTCCAACTCTACTACTTCCTATAACCACCATATTGTCGTGAGTAGCTCAATTTGAGGCATGTGTGTTTTTCTACCATTGATGTTTGTGTAATCTGTTTCATTACACTTTTCCACCAACAAAATGGCCCAATGAATGAAATCTCACCCAAGGATGATTTTGAGGTTGGTCATTGGGCAATTCCTCTTGACCGGTATGCCATACACATTGTCATTTTATAGTCTGAGCGGTTTGTGAAGTTGTATAATCTGCAGTCTTCATCCAATGTTTTTCCTTTGCAATCTCTTGGTTTGGTTTGTAAACCCAACCCCTAAACCGTAGCGTTACATACAAAGCTCCTTCATATAGTAGTTCCAACACCATTGTATTACTTTTCCAGTCCCTCAAATGTACCCATCATAGTATTACATGCTTTTTGTCAATGTACCTGCCACCAAACTTTGCCATCTCAAGAGCTCCCGTCTCTAAGAAGGTATGCTGTTCATATGCACGTTCGAGTGGCTAATATTTTGTTTACTATCAAGGACGTTTGTTGTTCACGCTTGTCCATTGTTGTTTCCCAACTCCTATTTTCCACATACATTTCCCCCCTTTAGTGCTTATTGTTTCCACCCTGAACAAGCATAAGCAGTTTATCCTTGCTTCTTCCAAGTCCAACACAATCATTCATTGTGTTAATGGATGGCGTCGTTCCCCAACGAAGACGAGATTTCTATGAAGTGCTACTTCTTTCTACTATAAAACATGTTACAGCCTTGGAATTGCGAGCCGTTGGATTCCCGCATCCAAGCGTTATAGTTGGCATTGTATATGAAATCACCTGTGTAGTCATTCACGAATGGTCATCTTGGATGCCAAACATGGCCATTTAGTGTCTGATGTCACGCTTGAGATCATTGTTGCAGTAGGAACATAGTTTGTCAGGGGCAAGGTCACAAGAACAGATGATTTTTTATAGAAATATCACGTATAATCTACCTCGCTAGAATGATGCATGCACGTTGAAACTTGTACCATGCATAACAATTCTTGTCTATTTTCCCAAATCATGGAAGTGAGGTACTCAAAATTCGTATCTAGTTCTTCACTAGAGTCTATAAGCCATGCCACGTCTTCCAGGGAGGTAGAATACCTTTGATTGACGACGTTGAAGTGATATCGTGAGCTTTTGATATAGCTCTGCATGTCTCTTGCTACCGTTGGATGGCCTCTAGCTGAGACCACCAACATAAAGCTTACTGCCGGTAAAAATTGAGGTCGTGAGGAAACGTTTCTCTTTAGGATTGTTGTCCCCAAAGGCAATGAATTAGACCACCATACTCGTCAGCCACGTCCAAACCATTTGCCCTTTGGAGTTTGCATGAACAAACGGCTCGAGGAATTCTCGTATGATTTTGGGCTCTCTCGGGAGTTTATAGCTTTCTCAACAAGTGCTTCTTCTCCTACACTCGTATTCCAAAGCTCTTCCATTGTCACTTTGAATTGTTGAGTTATTGAGGCTCTTGATCCCTGAGAGTTTTTAGTACAAGTCTTCACGAACACAAGCCTGTCGGCCAGTGTCTCCCATATCTCCAAGTGTCAGCCCGATAGGCAACTATGAAGGCAAAGGGTTTACCAAGCTCAAGGATTCCTTATGTAGGGTTGTTGTTGTTGCACCACTGGTCACAAAAAAATAGCGGGATTTGGTTTTGCTTGGAGAGCATCGTTCACCACGTGCTCCTTACCTCTATCGCTAAAATCTTTGCCAGTTACTCTTGATCTTCCAGGGGTGCACTACTCCATTCGTCATTGTTGTCACAGGCTCTACAAACTCTGGACGAAGGGTGTGTAAAAGAATCGTGGGAAACAATCGCCTTACACCCTACTGCCTCATGATTTTTTAATCTTATGAACTACGGGGACCATTAATTGTTTTCTTCTGGCTACATGTTCAATATCATCTAAAAACACCGAAGCTACTCAAGCAAGCTTAACACTCAAGGATGCAAAAAAATCTCAAATGCAGTTGTGTGGCCCCGGGTGAGGACACAAACGCCTGGTTTTTCAGTGTTGTATGAGCACCGAAACCGGAAATTGAGAGGATTGGGGTCGAGCAAGATGGTCTCCATTATGAAAAAACAAAGTTAAGACTATGGACTGAAGTGATTTGGTCTAATTTGAAAACAAGAAGTTAATCATTCCAATAATGAATCAAGAATACAATCCGTACATTATTCAAGAGCACGGATAGTCAATGTGTTGGCTGCCCCTCCAGTAACGTTGCACCCTCATACCAAGTGCTACGTCAAGTGGAATGTACATTGTTTAGAAGAGGGGGGTATAGCGAGGAAGATGATCCAAAGAATTGAGACACTTGCATGGGTTGTACTTATCAAGAAGCATACTTTGATGAGAATTGTCAAACACGTCATGCACATACATACAATAGCCAGAAAAAGAATGACAGAAATGTTAGAACTTGGACGCTCGAGTACAGCGATGCGTGCAACGCCATGTCGCGACTAGTCAGCTTGAGAAACTCTGTCGAGAATTTGGGGGATTTCAAGAACATCGAGGTACTGATTTTTGCTATTATAACTTGGTGAAGACATTGATTGAACAACATCGAAACACCAGTATGGTTCGCACAACTTCTGTTGGCCATCGTCAAAATGGTCAAACATGTGAGAACCCTTCGGGAGCGCAACACCGTAGGTGTATGTCTTTGGCCAATGTGTCCTTGGCTGAAACTTAAAATATCTACAAGTTGACTCATGGTGGGCCACAACTGTGATGAAAAATTTTCCTCTCGTGGAGCTAAGGAACTCGTGTACATCAACGAAGCTAGAAAAACCCAATGCATAAGATTTTGGAAATAGCATCAGTCAGACTTGGGTTATGCTGTATTTGGTGCAAGCAGCACATTAGCGATAACAATAGAAGTGACTGGTTATAGATTTTTTTTTTGAAAATTCAAGGATTCCAGGAATACTGAAGAGCCTTTGAATAAGATTTAATCTCTTTCAGGAGTTCAATTGAAGGATATCAAAATGTTTTTATGGTTTGTGACAATTATTTTCGCTGTTGTGCAATTTGGTTGATGTTTTAGAAAACGAAAGGAATGGGAAGCTTTAGGCTGGGACAGTTCATGTAATAACTATAAGGTTCAAATACAACAAAAGATGAATCAAAGAGCACAAAAACCCACTTAGAGACTATAGGGACTCCATCGTATAGGGATAGACAACTAAAGCTATGTATTTTCATTGACATTGGTTTGTATGTGTGCAGAAGTTGTTTTATTCTATTAAACCTTTGTATGTCCCCAATGTACAGAAGTCTCAAAGCTTCACAAGTGGACATTATTGTCCTTACATTCATGGCACACTGCGTCCCAACCTCAATCTGTTTTGTCGACCGGCCAAGGGAATTTTTCCCACCTCTCCAGACCTTTGGTGTATTGCTTTCAAAGCTCTCCAGACCTTTGGTGTATTGCTTTCAATGTATTGATACTTTTGACCACTTTATGAAAGGGTCAACAGAAGAACTGCGAACAATACTGATGTTTTGATAATAATCGGCTGACTTCTTGACTGTGGTGGAATTGTATGAAACTGCGCCTTGATAGCCTCTCGATCCCCCAATTTCTGGATGGAGTTTTCACAGCCATCACTCACGATGCTACGTCGCACGCGTTGTTGTGCTCCAGGGTCGAAGACCCAACATATGCCTCATCTTGATTATTGTCATTTTACATGTACTCTCTAGTTTTTCCACATGCCAACTCACTGGTGTGGACCTTGTGCTTGACGAGAGGCCTACAAAAACCCACCCCTCTAGACACTTGCCGCGACTTGGCCGACGTCTCTGTGCAAGCTTTAGCCTTATCGCCAACTTGTCATTGAAGAATTTATCACTCACACAGTTGTCTGGTAGACTGTGAAGCTTCCACCGGACCTTGAAACTCCCCTCTAAAATCTCAAGAACCAGCTGAAGGATAATCCCTAGAAAAATACCATGTCTCATCTCATCCCACGTTAGTACTTGACACAACTACTTGATCGGTAAACGACTTTCAGGGCCGATGCTCTCCCTTGCAGACCAAAGGCTTGCAATAGTATGTCATCCTTCCTCACTAATGTTGACTGTTGCCTTGTTGTGCATTGTGCTCGGGGTAGTCTCGCTTATGATGACCCCCCTTACCACGAGTTCAGCACTTGCCTCTTGGTCATTGCTGTTCGCTTGTGCCCCGCTCTTCCACCTGGATTTGTTGAAATCGGGGACTCGGAGGTCTTAGCACGAGAGGTCTCGAGTGGCACGATCCACAGGATCAATGGTCATTAAGGTAAACAGTTGTGTATAGAATGAGCCCACAGAGAGGGCTTATCTACTCCAAACTGAATAGTGGCTAGCTCCCCTGGTCAAGTTTTGTCACTCAGTCAAGGCTGGTCAAACCTGACCACCTAGTCAAGTCTGGTCAAGTCTCACCACCAGGTCAAGCCTTACAATGTGGTAAAGTCTGACCACTAGGTCACACTAGTACCAGTAGTGACCAATAGCATTTCAAAATGAATAGTGGTTCAAAGGACACCATAAAATTCCTCAACAACAGCAAGCCCTGGTCGAGTCATAAACTCTAATCCTAGATCCAGCGTGTTGACAACATACCGTAGGACATTAACTGCACCATCATGGTGCTCTACTCCTTGTGTTTGTGCGTGTTGTGCAAGGATTTTTATTAGACAAGAAATGTCAAGACGAGTGGTGGTAGAGAGGTACACGAGGCACCAAAGAATAGCCTAACAAGGCATCGGGGTGCTTTAGTGTCCAATTTCTCTGAAGCAACGTACTTTCAGAAGGACTTGTCGATCGAGGGTCATTAGCGTGGAGGCATGGCAAGCATGCTGGACATCATCGACATACCTCTCAGTTAGCCTATGCACATACCATTCCTTGCGTAGGCACAATGTACCAGTGATCCAAGACCACTCGATTTGCATCCCAAGGAACATTTCTGCCTCTCCCAAGTCCTTCATCTTGTATTGTTCCCTTAAGAGATCCTTCACTATGGTCACGGCTTGCAAACTGGATGAGGCAGTCAAGAGGTCATCAACATGTACGAGGACATACATGGGGCACTTAGGGGTTCCACCAACGAACAATAATGGATCCGCAGTGCTCTCACAAAAACCACCTTTGGAATGAGTGCCAAAAATCTCCTTGTTCTAGTAGCGAGGCGCTTGTTTGATACCATACAAGGCCTTAAGTAGGCAAAACACTCGGCTTGTACCATCCTCTTACTCTTGGAGTTGCACCATGTAAATCTCTTTCTCGAGCGTCCCATTAAGGAAAGTGCTATTTGGTGTCATTTCTAGTCTGTGTAGGCTACAACTCCATGCAGCACTTTGCTTGTAGGATGCTTTTTGAGCGGTGATAGTGTCATAGAATTCTTGTCCCGGGACTTTAGGCAAAGTCCTTTGCTGTGAGGCAGGCCTAGAACCCCTCTATCAGCCCCTCCTTGTTCTTTTTGACCTTAAG